>SJXQ01002840.1:183380-281886 GCA_006408695.1 Aepyceros melampus | reverse complement strand
GGCCGGGCGCGTGCGAGGGCGCGCGGCGGGGAGCTGGGGGGCGGCGCGGCGGGGGGCGCGTGCGCGGGCCCGGGGAGCTCGCAGGGAGAGCCTGGCGCTCGGCACGGCGCGGCCAGGCTCGGCGCCTCTCCCTCCCCTGCTCGGCGCGCTCCCCTCGCCTCGCAGCTCGCATTCGCTGGGGGCGCCCAGAAAGATGCTCAGAGGCAACGGCTAGATGAGCGGAGGTTCCAGCCCACATGTCCGCGTCCTCGGGCGCCGGAGCCCGCCAGCCCTCGCGGATCCCGGCTCGCTGCCAGCCCGCGGCCACTGCCGTCGCTAGTGCCGAGCGGCTCGGGTGAGTAACGGCGTGGCTGCCGGCGGCGTGGGGCACGGTTACCCCGCGGTCCGCGGCCCCCGCTCTCCAAGATGCGGTGGCGAGAAGTGGCGATGCGACTGGGGCAGGAGGAAAAAGGGAAGCCGGGTCGGAAATCCAAAAAGGCTGCGGAAAGGGTTTGTCGGGGCATTTGTTGCAGTCAGGCTGGCTGTCTCCACTGTGTGGGCTTTTTTTTTTTTTTTAAACGTGGTTTGGTTATTGCTTTCCCCTTCTCGGGTTGAGCGCATTTTCCCTTTCCTTTCCTCACATTCTGGGTTGCGAGGAGTTTGAAAATGGTAAATTGCCGGATGTCTTTCCAAATGATTTGACTTTCACGAGTAGATGTTTTCCAAAGGTCATTTGTCTTCAGTATCAAAAAGCCACACCAATCCATGTAATTTCTAGGTGCGCTTTGAATCACCTTTCAGCAGTAGCAGGAAAAATAGACGCTGGGAGGGTTGGTGTGGAGCGTGCCCGCTCTCGTATTTTTATACATTGATTAATCGGAGGGGAAAGTGGGTTTGGACTTTACAATGCTGCGCTTCGGAGAGCTGTATTAGAGCAGCACAGACTGCGATTTGCAGCTTTCATGAAGGTCGGATCAACATTTCCTTTGAAATCCCGATTTGCATGGTTGTAACTTGGATGTAATTTTACTCTAGGCTAAAACTTGCCAAAGGCAAACAAGGTGTTGTTTTTATAAGGATGCTGCCAGCGCTGCTTTTCTTTCTTTTTTTGTTTTTTCTCCTCCAAGAAAACCAACCATATACAAACATGAGCCCCTCTAACAAATGGACAGCTCAGGAAGGCTTTGCATTTTCAGAGATGGGCCAGGAAGGCTAGTCCTCACTGCGGCTACCATTTCTCCTCCCTAAGCGACTGAGATGTTAGTTTCAGGAGGCTAAAAATTCTGCACCCCAGCTGCAGAGATGCACCCAGCATGTTGTATGGGTAGATCGAAGGCATGTGAACTGTGGGGTCCTTAACGACTCTTAAGCACTTTCTAAATCAGGATACTTGCTATATGGACTCTAGCATCTGGAAAAACAGAAATAGAGGGAAAAGTGTTGGGAAGGCAACATGAAGAATTTACGTACAACTTAAAGACTTTTCTCAAGGTTGACACAAGTTGCCAAAGAGTCTTACAGACTTTACATTAGGGTAGATTCACATTGAAGTTTGGAGACAGTTCTGAGCTGGTTTGGAACCGGAAGGCAGAGAGAAAAGATTAGAAAACCTCCCAACGTTCCTTCCAAAACCTGCGTTCTTTGTACTCAGCAGATGAGCTTGGGCCAGGAGATACCAGCGGTGTCTGGGTTATCTGAGTCCATGGTGTTGATGGCTCTGTGACAAAATAGGCTCTAACGACTGGTGTTGACCGTTGTTCCATTGTAAAGCTTTCAGAAGTGCTCCTTTCTCTCATTCCACCCAGTCAGTCCTGAATAGTGCTTGATATGATACAGTAATTCTCCGGGAGCTCAGATGGAGGAGAAAGGAGTAACTGGTACAAATGAAATTGAAACAGATGCCTGCTACCCAGGAAGACTTTGCCACTTGTCATTTAGAAAAACATTGTTACAAAGACATTTTAACTTTAGAATGCAGGGGGAAATATGATGTTGGATAAAAGCAGTCAGGAGTCAGCTCTCTTTGTTCAAGGAGAGAAACTTTCTCCCTCAGTTGCTAATTGCCAAAACTTAATTTTACCACGATAGAGTTACTTTGTTTGATATAGTTTGGCACTTTTAGTAGAAGTAATTTTTTTTTAACCAGTTACAATAGAGAGATAATATGTCTGTGTATTAGGATTGAGAGACCCTATATTGCTATAGTTCCCCTAAGGGGGCCAGAGAAAGAGAATAAAATATCGTGCCTCTGTGTGGAGAGCAAATCTCCATTAAAATAGTTTTGAAATATAGATCCAGCATGGTACAATATCTAGTAAGATACTTGGGCATATATAGTTTTTAACAAAACCTTGTGTTAAAATTATAATCACTGGACAGTTATTATCAATTTAAAAGTTTGCAATTTTAACTAAGTTTCTATGCATGTGTTGTATTCTGATACATTTCTTATCTTTTAATTTACTGCATGTGGTACAATTGGTCTGAAATGTCAGGAATGGTTTTCTTTAAAATAGTAGCATTTATTTGAGGTACTGTACATATTCTAACTAGGGAAAAACAGCAGGCATTGTTCAGGAAACGCAAATAATCATTTGTGATGTTACTGTCTTCCTAAATGTTGGCAAATGTTTACCAACTTACTATTAAGTCATTTTTATTGCATCATTTACGAATAAGTCTTTTTGACCACCTTGTGTTTTGAAGCAGATCTATCCTTTCTCTAAAAATGGAAGGCAGACATGTTCTCTCAATATTATACTGAAATAAATGTTTGGGTATTGTCAGTATTTATAGCATTGGCAGAATCTGTAGAAACACCAGGTAGAGTTTACTGATGTCCCTATTTCTGACCAGATGCTAATGTCAACATATGTCACGTTAATATCCATCAAGCCAGCTAATGTCCCAGGAGGAATGAACAATTAGAAAAATTAATTAGGAGAATAAGTAAAACATTTGTATTACCGTAGGTATGTTGAATTTTATACATTTTGGACTTAGAGTAGTAATTCAGATTTAGCATTTACAAGTGCCACTGCCAGTAATCAAAGTACAAGGTCCTCACTAAGCCACCAATAATTAACAGAAGTGTGAACAAAATCCAAATTTATTAATTGGTTACCCATTTTTTTCTCTTTCATAGACAAAGCCAGTAACAAAGCATAAATGTTTGCCATGAAATTTATAAGCAGTGAATATCAATAAGCCTTGGAAAAAGTGTTGCATGTATATTTCTTTGAGTGAGAGATTACGTTAGCCATGATGTCTTTACTCTTGTATTAATATTTAATTTCTTTAAAATGATTGTTTTCAAACTGCAGCACTGTCAATATATTTAATAATTTGCTTGAGAAAGAACATTTACATGAGTGCATTTATCTTCCTACACATCTGTCAATAATGCATTGTTCCAGAAATCTATTTTTATGTAGATGAAATTTTCATATAAAAATTAACCTTTCTTATGATTCTAGTGTGAGGTGAAAACCCCCCCTTGTTAATTTGATTTTTGCTTTCTCTTCATGAAATCATGAGATGGTTTTTTTAGAAGTAAAATATGATTAAGCTGAGTCATGTTTTTCTTTAAAAAATTATGAGAATAATGTCTTTAGATGAAAATCTAAGATTAATTCCCTTAAAAATTTTGTTTAAGCAGTACCTCTTGATTCTGGTATTTACAGAGCTAAGACTTAATGGTAGTTTTTTCATATGGGAATAGGAGAACATGCAAAGAAAAGCAGCAATACAAAATTTGAACTAGAAGAAGCAAAAATGCATGTTCTGATACCCTCTGTTACTAAATGTTTTATAGTGTGTTTTTAGGTGAATCTGAAAACAGGATTATTCTATAAATGGCTTTTATGGATACATCTCTTCAGGGTTTGGAATTAATGTAACTAAACTGAAATTACAAACTTCGTAGGATTAACTTCAAGAACATACTCTGGAAAAATCAACGGCTGCATTGAGATTGTCCAGATACCCCTGTTCCATGCTCCAAACCCTCTGTCACTATAGACAGACACCTTTGAAGCCACGGAAGTTCACAGGTGACCCCAGCACAGTCTCGGCACTGCTTGCCATATGTTTAAATGGTCCTCAGTTCTGTAGTGCTCACAGCACTGGTCAGGGTGAGGTTTTGTCATCATGTGAAAATTAAGACTCTTGGCAAGAGATAATAGTATTTGAAGACTATCGGAGCATCCTGTCATTTTAGCACGTTTCCCTTAGAATGATTTTTTGGTAACCATAAGTTTTATGGTCTGTTTTGGTTTCAATTAAGACTTGGACGTGACTTGCACATAGTAGTAATTGCAACAGGTGGTGTGTTTTGTGTTGTGTAATGTTTGCAGAAGACTTGTTTCCTGATGTTTAGAAATCATGACCACTGTGTAGATATTTTTCTGGAAATACAAAGTGGGACTGTACAAATAAGCTGCTTCTCTTTACCTCCGTGGTTCATTTTTTCAGAAAAGACATGCAGACCATTTGCAGCACCTCTTGGCTCTTAATACATTTTTTTTCTGTCTTAACTGTCAATTTAGGGTAAAAATAATTGGTTCAAATTGTTTTCAGTAGCACAGCTCTCTCTCTGGAGTGGAAGGTCTGGTGCCGCCTCCTAAATATTTCCCAAGGCGTGGTTAGTTCTCCGGATGTGAGCGGATGCTGTTTATTCCACCCTACTGGTAGACTCGTCTTACAAACTTAGGCCAAACCAAATTTGGTACAAAGCTTCAAACTAGAAATAAATAGTCCCTCCCAACTTTCAACATCGTTTACACACTGGCGGTCCCTTCTTTTACCTACCCAGAACTATTCCAGACAGGAACCAAGCTGTCTTGGAAAATGAAAATGCCCGGTAGCTAACAGGAGAAACTCTTTTTTTCAGGCATTCTCCTGACCACGCCTCACTGACTTTTTCTCTCCTCTCATTCACTGCTCTAAGCTCAGATATCTTTTAACTCACACAACCTCTGTAATCCCTCTTCTTAGTTTTCTCTTTACTAATACCTCCAGAAAATCTATTTCCTCTTTTATATTTTTGATACAGTGGCCCAACTCATGGCTGATAGGTGTTCAGAGTGGTAATAGTGTGATATCTGTTATGAAAGAAGCCAAGTGATATAAATTTAAAGTGGGGTTATATGGATAAAAACCTGGACTGGAAAACTCTACAGCCCTTGAAAATGATTTGAAGCCCCATTCACAATCTGTTCATAGTAAATAAATTATTTCTTTTTAATTATATATTATGCCAATGATAATTCATCCTGGTGGGGTTTTTTTTAGCATTTTTGTTGCAGATATACAGAATTTTAACCCATTATTGGTCCAGTGGATGTTCATGGGCTAACTTTAATATCTAATTACTGTTTATATGGTGGCTTGGTTGAAGGAACTTGCATTCTGAGTTCTAAACAACTGACTTTAAAAGCAGATTTGCAAACACCTGCTTTTTAAGCTGGAAACAACATGTAGGCATTCACTTGAGACATTTTTGTGGACTGTCTACTATCTTCGAGGCACTGTTCTTAGGGCAGGAGATACAATGGTGAACAAAATAGACAAGGTTTCTGCTTTGTAGAGCAGATATTTGTGAGGGAAGGTTAATACAAAACAAGTAAATAAATGGGGACAATGTCAGACAGTGGTAAGTACAGTGAAAGGCATATAACAGGGTGAAGTGCTTGAGAGTGTTCTGGAGGACAGTGATGTGACTTTCAAAAAGCTGTTCAGAGAAGGTCTCCCTAAGAAGGTGTCCTTCCAGCACAGAATGGTGAGCAGGAGCCATGCAGAGAAACCTGGGGAAGGAGCACTGAGGCGAAGGGACCCACATGCATATGTGCCCTTGGGGAGCAGCCGCAGTCTGTTTGGGTAACAGAGAGCAGTCCAGCGTGGCTAGGTCCTGGCCCACTTAGGTCAGCTTTGCTAGTCACGGCAAAGGATTTGGGTTTTATTCTAAAAATGACATGAAGCAAACGGAGGATTTAAAGCCAAAGTGTGGTAGTATTTACCTTTGAATACACTGTCTGCCGTGTGAAGACTGGACAAAACTACGCAGAATGGACACAGAGGAACCACATAAAAAACTATTATATAATAGTAGCCCAGGTAAGAACTGATAGAGATTTGGTCTAGGGAGTGACAGTAAACACAGAAGAGATGTGGAAAGATTCAGAATGTCAAATTGTGAAAAGCTCTTTGAAGTTCTACAAATATAGGAAACTACAAAGCAGAAAAGAATAGTTCTCTGTAGTTCTCACTATCCAAAGTAATATCTTGGTATTTTTTAAAGAAAAATAATCCCACATTATTTTTGATATTTGATATGTGATTATAAGACATAATTCAAGTGATGCACATAATAAAAATATTAAAAATTCTTAAATTACTCTAAACCCCACCACCCAGAAATAATCATCTTTAACATTAGACTAATATCATTTAAGGAATCTCTCTATGCATACATACAAAGGGATTGACAAATGGATGCATGAGTAGAAATACTTTTGTAGTAATGGCAACAATGGGATTATATCAGAAACACCATTTTTAAATAGAAAGTACTAAAGTTTGTTTTCTTATTCTTAACAGCATTAAAAAAAATGGAAGTAAGAAAGCTAAATAATTGTTGAACTTCAAACAAAGGTCTCCTTACCACAAGTTATTTCCTAAATGATCTCCCATTATGGTTAAGAGAAATGCTTATGATTAATGGTTATTAAATCCTGTCATGATTAAGAGAAATGAAAAATGTTAAGAGGTTTGAGCAGGAGTGGATTCCTCTTTAAGAAAATAGAGTATATTTCACAGAACCATGATCCTGTGAATGCTCTGCTGTGACCCCTCCCAAGGCCTGGGAAAAAACAAAACACCCACGTAGGGGAAGGGTCTTGAAACTTAAGTAGCTTTACAATAAATCTGCCTCAGGGCTGGAAGCATTGTGTTTTTTTAACTACATATTCTAGTTTTAAATATGTTATTGCCCATCTCTTCTCTTCAGCTAATAATTTTAATTAATTCATATTTATCATGTTATAACACTTGCTATTCTATAATCATAAAATCATGATTACTAAGCTTATTTCATATAAATTCTTCTAGTTAAATAGACCCAATGTTTCCCAGCCCTTTAGTATAGCTTCTCCATTTCTAAATGAGTTCTTTGAGTCTTCTCTTAATTGCCTAGATGTCATTGTCAATTGCTTTTTGTTCTTACTTATTTCAAGAAAGGCTTGTAGCTACTGTCCTTCTGAGAGTTTTGTTTTTTGTTGTTTTTCCCCTAATATTTCAGGGTGTCTTTCTGTTACTTCTATAATTGAACAACATTGTGGCTGAGTATAATATTCTTGTGTTAGGCTCTCCTTCCCTTAGAGTTTCACAACCATTACTCCATTGTCGAGTAGCATTCATTATTACTGTCAAATCTGAAGCCACCCTTTGTAAGCGTTTGCTTTTTCTGCCTGAATCCCAAAGAATTCTTTCTTTGTCCTCATAGTTCAGTAGCATCAGTTCAGTTCAGTCGCGCAGTCGTGTCCAACTCTTTGCGACCCCATGAATCACAGCACGCCAGGCCTCCCTGTCCATCACCAACTCCCGGAGTTCACTCAGACTCACGTCCATTGAGTCCGTGATGCCACCAGCCATCTCATCCTCGGTCGTCCCTTTCTCCTCCTGCCCCCAATCCCTCCCAGCATCAGGGTCTTTTCCAATGAGTCAACTCTTCGCATAAGGTGCCCAAAGTACTGGAGCTTCAGTTTTAGCATCATTCCTTCCAAAGAAATCCCAGGGTTGATCTCCTTCAGAATGGACTGGTTGGATCTCCTTGCAGTCCAAGGGACTCTCAAGAGTCTTCTCCAACACCACAGTTCAAAAGCATCAATTCTTCGGCGCTCAGCCTTCTTCACAGTCCAACTCTCACATCCATACATGACCACAGGAAAAACCATAGCCTTGACTAGACGGACCTTAGTCGGCAAAGTCATGTCTCTGCTTTTGAATATACTATCTAGGTTGGTCATAACTTTTCTTCCAAGGAGTAAGCGCCTTTTAATTTCATGGCTGCAGTCACCATCTGCAGTGATTTTGGAGCCCAAAAAAACAAAGTCTGACACTGTTTCTACTGTTTCCCCATCTATTTCCCATGAAGTGATGGGGCCAGACACCATGATCTTTGTTCTCAGTAGCATAGCTTAGGCTATGTCTTGTTGACTGTTCTCTGTTATCCTTATTTTGGATCATCTTTGTCTGTCTTCCATATCTATTAATTTTTTTACAGTCTTTTGTCATTTCACCTGCATTCACAGTGAATTACCTCAGTCCTTTCCTCTGGGTTAGTAGTTCAGTTTTTTATGTGTCTGCTGTTTCTTGACATTTCTGTTAATAAGCTATTGATTGATTCTAAAATAATGTTCTTTGGTACTTAAACAGTTTTGTTAGGTCCACAGTCTCTCTTTTGATCTCGTTCATTTGTTTCATTATTCTCTCCTTAGCTTCAGTTTTTACTGAAATCTTTCCTCTGCAATAGGAAGTTTGTGTGAGGAAGTCCTCTTAATTTGAGTAAGTTTCTGCTAGACTTACTTCCTTATGCTATGCCCCTGTGTTTTGTATTCTCCCCTCCGCTCCTCCTCTCCCTTCCTCCCTCTCTCCCTGCGTCCTTTTTCCTCTCCTTTCCTTCTTCCTCCCTTCTTTGCATATCTGCCATACTGGGTTTTTCTTTCTTTCTTTCTTTCCATGTTGCTACTGCTTGGGGAGCTTTGCCCAGACATAGCGTTAAGTAACTTCTTAAATCACTTCCCACCTTTTGAAGGATCGGTTTGATTTTCCCCTCGAGCTATGGTTTATAGCCTGGACCTGTCCACCTTTCTGAAGTGTAAAGAAGCTGCCTTTGTAAGAGGACAAAGGTCTATCTAGTCAGAGCTATGGTTTTTCCAGTAGTCATGTATGGATGTGAGAGTTGGACTATGAAGAAAGCTGAGCGCCGAAGAATTGATGCTTTTGAACTGTGGTGTTGGAGAAGACTCTTGAGAGTCCCTTGGACTGCAAGGAGATCCAACCAGTCCATCCTAAAGGAGATCAGTCCTGGGTGTTCATTGGTAGGACTAATGCTGAAGCTGTAACTCTGATACTTTGGCCACCTGATGCGAAGAGTTGACTCATTTGAAAAGACCCTGATGCTGGGAAAGATTGAGGGCAGGAGGAGAAGGGGACGACAGAGGATGAGCTGGTTGGATGACATCACCGACTCAATGGACATGAATTTGAGTAAACTCTGGGAGTTGGTGATGGACAGGGAGGCCTGGCGTGCTGCAGTCGATAGAGTCGCAAAGAATCAGACACGACTGAGCGACTGAACTGAAGAAGTTGCCAAGGAGATAGAAATTGTAGAGAGAGGTAACTCATGCCCGGTGCAGCCTTGATTAGGTTTATGGGGCTTTGCCTTCTCAGGTTTTGCTGAATGTTCCTGTTATCAGCATTCGTGTCACCAAACTGGGAGGGAGTAGGTGGGAGATACCAAGGACAGCCTTCATATAATTAACTAAAGGGTTCTGTGTGAGCTGGCAGCTACCCTGGAGGTAACGTCAGACTTCACTGGTTTCTTCATCTCAGTGGGCAGCCCTGGAGCCTTCAGTTCCATAGAGTCACCCCTTTACTCCCTTTCCTTCATTTTACATGTTTCCATTCTCCTCAGTAGAGAAAGGAAGCAGACACAGATATTCACTGAGTATGTGTCTTCTCTAAATTTAGAGTTATTAGTGAGAACTCTCAGAGTCTTGTTGCCTCACGTCTCTGGGGAGTGAGAACAGGGTTGGGAATCAGGCAACACTGTGCCTCTTTATCCTGCTCCAGAATCTTCTGTTTCTTTCCTTGGCTGCCAGGATTGACACTTATTTATATTTGTTTATGTTTCTTTCCTCGATTGGTCACTGTTGGTATTTTTTTCTTACTATTTACTTTTTTTTGGCACACTCTGTTTGGTACTTAGGAAGGGAACTTCTGTGTGGAAGTTTAAATTTGCCATCTTAAATCAGATTCTGGGGTCTATTTTGGAAACAGAATTTAGATGTTTTGCTGATGAATTAATTTGAAAGATTAAGGGACGGGAGGAGTTATGGATGATGCCTAAATTTTTGTTCTTAGCAACTGGGTGGGTGGTGAATAGACTGGGCCCCTGGTGGGAGAAGGAATCAAGAGTTCTGTTTTAAGCTTTTTAAAAATCAAAGAAACTTGATATCCATGTGGAAATGTGAAGCAAGTGGTTGGATCTACAAGCCTGAAACTCAGGGGAAAGATGCTCATCATATAGGTGTGGTACCTAAAAGCATGTGCCTGGATGAGATCACCGAGGGAGAGAGAATATAAATATTAGGAAATGTATAAGGAATATGTACTAATCAAGATGTGTGGGTGTGTGGACTTCTTCAGATTCAGGGTAAGCTCTTCTTAATCTAACAAATGTTTGAAATCTTTCAGTATAAATATTATGAGGTTAATGTTTGGTATGAAGTGAGAAATGTAGGTCAAGGATCATTTTGAAAGATGGGAGATTTTATACTTCTAGATCTACACAGTAACACACAAAAATATTGCCTTTCAAAGATGATTTAGACATGCTTTTTAGCTCCACATCAGTTATCTATATTTGAGGATGATAAAGATTTGATTTTAAGCAAAGCTGTGAATTATTGGTTTTGAAGACTCAGTTTCTTCTTCTTTCAGAATGAATCTACAGAGACTTCCTTGGTGGCCCACTGGCTAAGGCTCTGAGCTCCCAGTGCAGGGAGCCTGGGTTCAATCCTTGGTTAGGGAACTAAATCCCACATGCCATAACTAAGAGCTCGCATGCTACAGCTAAAGATCCTGCATGCCACAATGAAGACCAAGGATCTTGGGTGCCCAAACTAAGACTCAATAAGTAAATAAATACATTTAAAAAATGAATCTACATATATATTTTTATTTAATACATACATTTTACAATTAAAATACAGCTTTTGCTCATGGAAGACGTACATTGTACATTTTAAAGCACTGCTGTATTTGGAGGGAATGTGTTTAATGACGAGAATACTGTTTGGGAAATTAGGAAATAGATTCTAAATCCAACTCTGTCAGTAATAATGACAATAATAAAAAATAACAGTATCAGACACGTAATCCTTTCAGTGTGACAGGTGCTGTTCTAAACACTTAACATATATTTACTTTTTTAAGAAGTTGTGTAGCCACACAGCTTTTCAGCTACGTTAGCTTCCTCATTTATAAAGCCAGTCTTCCCTCTAGCTCTAAAATTCAGCATGATTTGTCTTCAGTTTTATCAAGAAATATAAAATGTTTCAGTGATCTTATTAACCAAAGCAAAGGGAAATACTCTTTTGTCATTGAGGGAAGAGGAATCATTATATAATAGGGAATTAGGGAGATTTTGATCAGCTAGGATTGCACCCCAAACATAACCTCCCTTCATGCTTTTGCTCACACTCTACCTAAAAAATAAGGAATTTTTTTTTTTTTTTGCAGTATGGCAGTTACTTGCCCAGTTGCTAGGTAACAAAGCAGATCTCTATAGCTTTATCTGAATACACAGCAGATGATTTTTAGTGACAATTATTTATATCCAATATATTAAAGTAGGCTGTATTGATAATGATAAAACTATTGGTTTACCTACTGTACATTTGCAAGAAAGGGTGCAGTAATTCACAAAGCTAGTTTTGTTCTCATCTTTTCTAAAGCGATTATTAATATTTGTCACTAAGAATGATCAGTTGTCTAGCAAAGCAGCAATAGCTAGGTTGTTTATTTGAAATCCTTCCAGATGGCTGGTCACAGTCAAAAGCACTGCCACACCTTTCTGGTTAATTATACTGTACATTGTCTGGGAAGGGTTGTTGTGTTCTTCTGTGGGGTCCACTCATATGTTACCAAGTTTGAATTTTGTGAAAATTGATATTCCTCTTTGTATCACTTGTCATTCCTCATTCTGTAATCATTCAGCAGCTAGATCTAGCTCTATGCTGAGAAGCAGCAGTTGATTTAGAAGTATTTAGGAGAATTCTTAGGTGAAAACATTAACCAGATTTACTGAGTTTTTTGTCCTTTGGTCCAGAGCAGAGAAATCATAGCCCCACATCATCAGTGTTACATAATCAGCAATGGTGTCTTGTTAGAGATCTTTTAACAAAAGTTATTTACCATTAAAGAAAAGATCTGAAATTTAAGTATCATAACCAGTAAATTTCCACAGTAAGGGAGGAAAAAAATAATCTCTTTCCACTCTTTGTGGATTTTGTTCATAATATTTGGTCTTTAATTAGGTGGATTTATTTGCTTGAATGTTTGTTAATATATGCCAGGAATCGTGTGACGTGTATGCTTATGCCAAATTCATTTTCCTCCCATCATTAATATTGGTAAATTTGGACCATTATTAAATAGAATTTATGGATTGAATTAGTAGTCACTTGTCACAGTCTTTTTAAACTAAAAGTCAAAAGGCTATTTTATACTGTCATGGACAAAAGGTATCTGTCTAGCACTGAACTTTTGTGGCAGAATGGCTATAATTAGTCTACCAGCTGTGGGATAATCAGTATTATGGTACAGTTTCCTTTATAGCATAAGAAATATCACAATAGGTAATGTTGGGATTCAGGTTTGTCTTTAAAGATTTTGTTTATAGGATGGTGACATAAGAAAATTCTCTGAGAATATTTGTTCACAAGTTATTTTTTGATGACAGAAGAAAGATGCAATCTATAGAATCAGAAAACACAGAGACAAAGAGGAGTTATTACCTGTCTGTTGGGAGAACTCAAGGTAACCCTGTCTTTACAAGTCAGTATACTGGGCGGCTAGTTTATATAGAAAAATAGTTTAACATGGAAAATTACACTTTAATAATACCTACTAATTAAGTGCTTTTATTCGGTAAAATAGAGTTCTCACTGCCCGAAAGCTATAAAAGCCTCCTGGAATGATTGATTACTCTGAATTTCTGTAGCCTTGAGTAAACCACAGGCAAGGCATACATTTTATTGATTCTGGACTGAAGGTCTGAGCTATTTACAAGACAATTTAACAATGATTTATTTAACTCTTTTCAGTGTTCAGTTATCACTGTGGCATTTAAATACCAAAAGTGAAATGGAAATTAGCCCTCTGGTTTTTTCTCCACTTTCCATATTCACAATAACATACAGATTTGCCTAGATTTTAGAAAACATGCTGTTATATAAACCATCATTTATACATTTATCAGAATTACATCATTTATGCAAAATTTTAAAAATCATTTCAGGCAGGGAGTCCAAGCATGTATCTGTTTGCCATATAACAGTATTTCTCTCATTACAGAGAGAAACTTACTGCAAAACTTTATTAGATTTTTTATCTTTCTCTTATTGATTTTGGCAAAAAGCAAAACTGTGTTTATACAGAACTTTTAGAAACTTATCCATTTTGTTGAACTAGGTAAACTTGTGAATGCCTGTTAAGTGTGATTTATTTTATATTCTTATTTTTGCTTTGCATGTTGGTTCCAAACCCCAGGGCTTCCCAAGTGGCTCAGTGGTAAAGAATCCTCCTGCCAATGCAGGAAACACAGGAGATGCTGATTCAATCCCTGTGTCGAAGAGATCCCCTGGAGGAGGAAATGGCAACCCACTCCAGCCAGTATTCTTGCCTGGACAATCCCCTGAACAGAGGATCCTGGCGAGCAACAGTCCATGGGGTCACAAAGAGTCGGACACAACTTAGGGACTGAGCACACTATCCACCAAATCCCAACTCCATGTGACTGCTACCTTCTTTTGTGTCTTATTTTAGACACATTATTTAAATGGACCTACTTCATCATCCTTTGTGTCTTTTGTAGTTAATGTTGCTAGATCATTTTAAATGATTTTAATGGAAATCGTTTCTCTCTCTCTCAATATTGAAGCCTGTCCTCTATAGAGAAACTAAATAATCCTAAATATGATCAATTATTATCCCACTTTTAGGCTTTCCTTTAAAAGGGGGTCCTGTGGTCTTTGAAAATAAAACCTATAGACTTGTCAGAAGGTCAGCATGCAAGGATATGAAAGCTGCATTCTGCAAAGCCTTGGAGATGGTTCTGTTTTGCATTGTTAACTTATATTTTACACTTTTAAGTATTGTTTATCACACTGTGCAAAAAAGAAAAAAGCTGAATAATCTAGTGTTCAACTCCCTTTTCGTTTATCCAGGCATTATGGGAATTTTGGCTGAGGGTGAGACTAATATTGAATAATCGTTTCAAAAGCAAGTGACATTTCTGATTTTAAAAAAATGATTCTACTTGTGTGTGTATGTGACTATGAAGATTCCAAGAGAATTGATTTTTCAAATATTCAGAGTATGAAAACCTAAATATATTTATCTATCCTGTGTGGATTAATGCTTATTTTTAAGCATTTAAAGATTATTTTTTGGGTCTTTCTCTCCAAACACCCTCAGAAATTGTTTAAACAGTTTTCAACTAAGGTTTATCAAATGCCACAAAAAAAGGAGGGATAGGAATTGAAAAAAAAAAAGGGAAGCAAGGAGGGAGAGGAATGGAAAGCAGGAGAAATACATACAGCAAAATGAGTAAGAGCAAAAAGGTTAAATTTTTGTCATGTGTCCACAGAATACCTGGTACAAGTTGCCTCATTTCTTCAGAAGGATAGTGAGGAAGATGGGCTTGGGAGTGCTTGTGATTCCTCAAATTACAACTTACTTCCACCACTAATTGGCTGTATATGCTTTGGGGAAATGACCAAACTGAACCTTCTGAGCCTTATTTTCCTCATTTGTAAAATGGTGATGATGTCTACCTTGCATCTCAGTCCTTATTCTGAGGACTAAGAAATTAGACAGACAGGTAGACAGATAGCCCTCTGATGCACAGTAGGTGCTGAATAAACCTCTGTCTCATATTTTTGATAGTTCTTTTATTTTTTACAGATATTTCTTTGTCCTTAGTCACCAAATATCAATTCAGCACCAATGTTAGAACCATGAATGATGCTTTCAAATCAACAGATCTGGAAAATTTTAGTAGGACAAGAACTTAAAGCCCAAGCAAACCCAGAGTGGCTGACTATGGCCTCCAGTTGTCTTCTACATGGCCCCAGGGTCGAGTCTCACAGGCAATCTGTGCAGTCAGATGCCAGTTCAGTTGATCTGCTGTCGGTCTCTGCTTTTAAAGAAGTATAAAAATCAAGGCATGAAAAACCTTTTTTGTTGTTCAGGACTTCTTAGATGTTGTAAGTCCCCTTGTGTAAAAGATGGGAAAGCAACTTGCTCCCTGATTTATTGGCTTAGGCATCTTTTAATGAACCATCATGTCTCACAGGGGTGTGCTGGCCAACAGGAGAGTTGATTGAAGTATGTGTGTGTATATGTGTGTGTGTGTGTGTACATGTATATATATAGCCAAAGCAATCTTGAAAAAGAACAGATGACTGTATCGTGGTCCCTGAGTTCAGACTATACTTCAAATCTACAGTAATCAAAACAGTGTGGTACTGGCACCAGAAAAAGACACACAGGTCAATGGAACAGAACAGAGAGCTCAGAAACCAACACACTTAGAGTCAGTGAAAAAGGAGGCAAGATTATGCAATGGAGAAAAGACAGTCTCTTCAATAAGTAGTGCTAGGAATAGTAGACAGCTGCATGTAATAGAATGAAATTAGAACATTTTCTCACATAAACTCAAAATGGATTAAAGACCTAAATGTAAGACCTGAAGCCATAAAACTCAAGAATGAAACATAGAACAGTCCTTGACATAAATCATATCATTATCTTTTTGCATGTCTCCCATGGCAAAGGAAGCAAAAGCAGTGGGACCCAGTTAAACTTAGAAGCTTTTGTATAGCAAAGGAAACCATCAATGAAACAAAAAGACATCCTACTGAAAGGGAGAAACTATTTGCAAATGATATGATAGATAAGGGGTTAATATCCAAAATATATAAATATCTCATGCAACTCAGTATAAAAAAATAAACCAACCAATTTAAAAACGGGCAGGAGACCTGAATAGACATTAGAAGTTTTCTATAATAAGAATCAAGATGGCACCTCAGCTCCTTCCTGGGCAGAATTTGCAGTGATACTGCCCCATCTCTGAGATCTCTCTTTCCACATCTCTTTAGTGTCAGGAGGGACTTGTTAGGCTGTGGGTAGTCTGCAACTTGATGTCCTCATAGGTGCCTATTGTTTAGCTATATACTGTTTTTATGAGCTGCTCAGACCCAAACTGGCCCCATTAGATTGGCTGTATTGCTGTCCTGGTTAATTACTTATCATCTGATTGCATAATTTAGCTATATATGCATAGTGACCCAAAGGCCAGGTGCTTTTCTTTATTGTATGATTACTCTGAATAAGCTCACAGTGAAAGTAGAATTTAAATACCTGTTATAAAATACCCTTCTAAAAGGCTGTTTTAGGCTTTTTTTATAATACTTTGATGCATTTTTAAAGAAAACAGTCTAAAAATATCATATGAATTTTTACCTGTACCCTAAAGTCATTAAATATTATTTTCTATGATTGCTCTTATGTTTGGTTTATTTAACTAAAAAGTTTGGTATCCCTATAGTTTCTGACTATGGAGGTCTTTCTGCCCATTCTGAATCATTTCAGTGTATTCTGATGATGTTCCCTACTGTCAAATGAATCATAAAAGAATAACCACTTTACCTTTTCAGGCTTTAGATAAGTGTTCTCTTCCATGTGAATTCAACAAATTCAATTTAACAGATAATTTATTGAGTTCTTTATCTAAGCTGAGCATTATGCTAGAATCCCAGAATACGAAAATTGTTGAGACATGCCATGTGGGGAAGGAACAGCGTGTAAACAGACAGTCTATTCAATTACGTGGCAGATTACAAGGTGCACTGAGGCACAAAGAAGGTGTGTTCAGCTCCATCTAGAGAGTTCACGAAAGACTTCTCAGAGTAGGTGACAGTTGAGATGAGGCCAGGAAAACCTAAGAGGACGGGCACTTTAGGTAAAGAAAACAGCATGTGCAAAGGCACAGAGGTGTGTACACCACGTGGTACTTGGTGGGAACCACTAGTATAATGTGGTGTATGGGTGGGTATGAGGAAGAGAGAAGCAAGGAGGCTTCAGCCTTCCAATGATGGGAAGTCTCTGAAGGTGCATTAAGCAGAGGTGTGATGTGATTACATTTGTAGCGGGGAAGAGTCACTTTGATGTGATCTGCATTCTTCATCCTCTCTAGTTTGTATTTAAAGACCAGCCCCTCCTTCAGTTTTTAATTATAGTTTTTGCAAGGCTTGATCTAAACTATGGTATTTTCCAGGCCAGGTGAGATGAGGAAAGTTGAATTTAAGGGCCTCAAGCCAACAGGTGCCTACAACAGTTATCCCCTGGCTTGTTACAGCAATGTTTAGGTTGCATTACCAGTGGTTCTTTTGTGGGCCATTTCTACGTCTTATACACTGCTCATGAAACCAGTGAGCTTTTGATCACAAGTCCAGATGTGTCTTGATACTGGATTCGGCCCCCGGGTATGTTGATGGTCTGGGTCCATTCACTCAGCTGAGGGACTGCTGTGTGTCCCAGGGAGCACGGAGGAATAAGGCAGCTCCTGCCTCCCACTATTTATTTGCAAACACACAGGCAATTCCAGGAGAAGGCAATGGCACCCCACTCCAGTACTCTCTCCTGGAAAATCCCATGGACGGAGGAGCCTGGTAGGCTACAGCCCATGGGGTCGCTAAGAGTCGAACACGACTGAGCGACTTCACTTTCACTTTTCCTTTAATGCATTGGAGAGGGAAATGGCAACCCACTCCAGTGTTCTTGCCTGGAGAACCCAGGGACGGGGGAGCCTGGTGGGCTGCTGTCTGTGGGGTCGCACAGAGTCAGACGTGACTGAAGCGACTTAGCAGCAGCAGCAGCAGCAGACAGTTCCAGTAGAGTGTGATAATGCCATAGTAGAGAAACTAAAGGAAGAGAAAGGAGAGGAGAAAGGCCAGGAAGTTTTCCCGTGGGAGATGGCCTCTGCATCTCCTGAAAGAGGAGGCAAAGAAAACTGGACAGGGATGTCCACGTGCCAGGCAAACAGCCACAGAGCTGGTGAGAGTTGAAGCTTGTCAGGCCAGAGTGTGGAGGAGGAGGGAGTTGATGAGAGAAAGAGCTAAGGAAGTCAGAAGGGGGACCAGAGCTTTCCAGGGCTGGACGAAGGGCCACTGGAGGGTTTCAAACAGGGAAAATTAACACGTCCAGCTTTGCAGAAAGATTGTTCTGAGAACAGAGAGAGTGGACTGGAAAGGGACAAGATGGACACAGGGCAACTGCCTCTGTTTCCCTCTATAACTGAGCTCTGAGAATGCTGCCGATAAAAGAATAATGAGAGCTGTTAGCCAGATTAGCATCTGCGGAACTCAGAGAGCAAGATGGGTCCAAAAGAGAGGCCAGGAGGCAGAGTTGCCCAAGGCTGGAGGTTCAGTGGATGTGGAGAGGAAAAAGAGGGCCAAAATGAGGATGAGGAGAATGGTCCATAGTCCACGGATTTGCAGTTTTTCGGTAGGTGCCACTGTTGTGGATTTGAATGCCCCAGCCACAGTGGAGTCCTGTTACCCTTCATATGGCTTCTCCTCCTCAATTCATTTTTAAATTCTTGTTCAAAAAAAAAAAAAACACTTCTCTTATAAGCCCTGCAAATTGTTTCCACTTCTTTTATACCATTTTTCCTTCAAAGGCTGTGAGGAAGGTTAGACAAGTGTCAGTTTCCTCATTTTGTAGATACACGTCAGTCGTGCGCAAAACCTCATGGGTGGTGTGGCAGAGTGGCAATAGAATCTTTGCCTGTTTCTTGCTTCCAGACCGCATTGCTGCTTTGAAGAAGCATCATTAGATTATGTAATCCTAACCAAACAGAATTCACTTTTTTGGTTTTCAGGAAACAGTCATTGATGAGCATCTAGAGCCAAATAATGTGTTTTTATCCGAAACTCATCTCTGCTAAGCGTGTTGTCTGCTCACAGCGAGTCTGGTTGGGAATGGCTGACTTTTCCAGGGGGCTTACTGTGTGCAATGTTGTTGTTGTTGTCTAGCTGCTAAGTTGTGTCCAACTCTTTGCGACCCCATGGACCATAGCCTGCCAGGCTCCTCTGTCCATGGGATTTCCCAGGCAGGAATGCTGGAGCAGGTTGCCATTTCCTTCTCCAGGGGATCTTCCTGACCCAGGGATCGAGCCCACATCTCCTGCATTGTAGGTAGATTCTTTACCACTGAGCCACGAGGAAAGCCCATAGCATCAATTCATTTAATCATCATCCTTTGGACTGGATACTAGCCTTAGGCGCTTGTTAAGTGAGGAAACCAAGGCACTGAAATGTTAAGTAACTTTTGAGCCAAGGTTTGCACCAGGCGTGGTGGCTTCGAAGCCTCTCACTTAGCTTCTGACAGATATGGGACCTGAAGAGTGGACAAGTCCAGGACACAATGATTCTATTTCAGAACCTGCTCTGTTTGTTTAAGAAAATTTTTTTAACTTTGAAAAGAGATTTCTGAAAGCAACAGCAGCAGACCTTCCTAGGGGTGCCCAGGATCCTTTTAGACTCCGTCACGACTGCACTGGAGAAGGTTCACATATCTAGAAATAGTTGCAGGCGAGCTGGGCCTCATTGAGGACCAGATAAAAAAGCAAGAGAGCATCTCAGAAAGACACCAGAAGAGGTGTCCCTGCCCCAGAATAGTTCATTTCAGTGATTTTTAGTAGTTTTACCGCTAAACTTGAGGATTCAAACTCAAAATGGCAAAATCCAAAAATGAGTAACATCAGCTTTTTGGCACCTAAAAAAATTATTTTGGGGTCAATATCCAATGTGTCTTCATCATGCCATGGTGTAAACATTAAAATCTCCAATTTCAACCTGTATTACAGTTCAGGTTTATAGCAAAGAGTACTTCTAGGTACTTTCCAGTGTCTTTAATTTCTGGTTTCTTTCTCTTTTTGTGGGTGCATTTTTGCAAATATGTTTCCAAGTGTGTTTACTTTCCTAAATATATAAATATACTTGTTAGCTTTCATTTTCCTCTATGGATTCAGATCATTTTAACTGTGTTTCTCATCACATTGTCCATTAAATCTCCAAGTTTCCTGTCTTGCCACTCTCATCCTTCCTTTTTCACAGATCGTTAAAAAGAATATTCTGTCCACTCTATAAACAGCAGGGACTCGTGTGCCATCTCTCAAACACCTTCCTCCCAACGAGATTGATTGCACTGTATTGCTCCCCTTCTTTTATTATTTCCTCAGTCCCGGTACAAGCCAAAGTCACTTTGTTTTATGGAAGAAGTTGTATGAGATGCTCTTTCAAATGCTCTAATAAAATTCAGATATATCACATCTGCTCTGTTCCCTTAAAGTAGTAATCTTGTAATTCCATCAGAAAAGCAATCAAATTTGGCGTGCCTTTTTCTTTTTTCCTTCCTAAAGCTCAGCTTCTTATTACTTTTGGGTTTATTCCCTCTAGATGTTAACAGATTTTTTATTACTCTCACAATATTGCAGACTTGCCCAATTATGATTTGCCCAGGGTCACTTTCATCGTTTGAAAATCAGGCTCTCTTCTTTTTGCTTCATTTCATGGTGCCTAAATGTGTGAATTCCTGTCGATTTTATGTATCTTACATCAACCAGGGTCCACTCCAGTATTCTTGCCTGGGAAATCCCATGGAGAGAGGAGCTTGGTGGGCTACAGTCCTTAGGGTCACAGAGTCAGGCATGACTCTGTAACTAAACAACAATGACAACAATGTATTAATCAGATTCATTATTGATAGGGGGTGGTGGGTAAAAGGGAGGCGAGGCAGGCAGAGGTTGAGTCCCTGCTGCCTGTTACCTGAGGCCACCTTCTCAAGCCACGCCCCGTCGTCTGACAGACTGCATCTCACCAGCCTGTCTCCTCTGCCCGGGTCCCATGTACTCTGTTTTATAAGCTCTTTTCCCCTTGCATGATCCATTAACATTCACTCATCTACTTCTGCTACGCAGCTCAGTTTTATCTCCTTGTTCCCCATTGTCTCGGGGTTCTGTTCATGGGTAAAGTGATTTTTACCTCGGGGGCTAAGACTGTTATTTTTCAACTGCACATAGTATAGTCTTTGAGCTTCTTGAACTTAGTAAGGAGGGCATTGTTTTCAGGCTGGATGCTCCAGGGCCTGGCTCAGAACAAAAGGTGATTCCTTCCCTCCAGTGTTTGTGTAAACAAGTCTCCCGCTGGGTGCAGCCCTTTTGGGTTGCATTGCTCTGTCTCAAGCTCTCTGCTCCCACCTTTTTCAGTTTCTCATCCTCAATTATTTACTTCACTGTTCATAAATTCATCGACAGAAACTTTTTGTCTCTAGTTAACTCCTTTTTTTTTCGTTTGATATCACTCTTCTTCCCTCAGCAAATATAGCTGTCCTTCATACTGTATTGGGGATTGAATTACTCTAGGCTTGTTACAGGAGGAGTGGAGACCTTGTTATTTCATTTATTCCTCACTTGTTCATTGACTCAACCAACATTTGATGAGTACCTGCTGGGTGTCAGATGCTGGGCTGCAGAGGTGAGTCCCTCCTGTGCAGGCACTCACAGGATCTCCATGGAGGCGGCAGTGGAAACAGTTCTTACTTGGTGTCCTAGTTCCTGTGACAGAGGTGAATTTACGGGTGGAGCAGGGCACCGCCCTGAGGAGGTGAAAGCTCTGGAGAAGGACTGAATTATGGATCTGGGGGAATCTGG
This sequence comes from Aepyceros melampus, assembly GCA_006408695.1. Lineage (NCBI taxonomy): Eukaryota > Metazoa > Chordata > Mammalia > Artiodactyla > Bovidae > Aepyceros > Aepyceros melampus. The sequence goes on along the minus strand of SJXQ01002840.1, from coordinate 260,123 downwards.
ATATGCGTTCTAGGCAGACAAGGGGGGACTGGCCTTTCATAGGAAGGTATAGTCTCAAGATGGTCCCCCAACTTAGCCTGATTCCTCCTTGCAGATCTGCCCGTCTTTGTATTATTGGTAGATCCAGAGGAGCCTAAAAGTCTGTGGGAAACAGACAGATGCTGGAGGGAGAAACATAAGTATTAGATTCATGTACTAGTTTGTTAAGTTGCCATAACAAAATACTGCAGACTGGGTGACTTAAACAACAGATTTATTTTCTCACAGCTCTGGAAGCTCAAGATCAAGATGAAGGTAGTGTCGTCGCGTTTGGTTTCTTCTCGGGCCTCTGCTCTTGGCTTGCAGATGCCCATCTTCTCACGTGCCCGTCTCTCTGTGATGTCTGTGTCCTCATCGTCTCTTCTGATAATGAGTGCCTTTCATAGGAAGGTATAGTCTCACAAGATGGTCCCCCAACTTAGCCTGATTCCTCCTTGCAGATCTGCCCGTCTTTGTATTATTGGCAGATCCAGAGGAGCCTAAAAGTCTGTGGGAAACAGACAGATGCTGGAGGGAGAAACATAAGTATTAGATTCATGTACTAGTTTGTTAAGTTGCCATAACAAAATACTGCAGACTGGGTGACTTAAACAACAGATTTATTTTCTCACAGCTCTGGAAGCTCAAGATCAAGATGAAGGTAGTGTCGTCGCGTTTGGTTTCTTCTCGGGCCTCTCTCTTGGCTTGCAGATGCCCATCTTCTCACGTGCCCGTCTCTCTGTGATGTCTGTGTCCTCATCGTCTCTTCTGATAATGAGGACATCAGTCTTAAAGGATGAGAGCCCATCCTAGCAACCTCGTTTTAACCTGGTTACTTCTCTGAATACAGTCACATTCAGAGGTACTAGGGGTTAGGGCTTCAGCATAGGAATTGTTGAGGAGAGGACATGATTCATCCCCTGATCGTTGGGATCTGCTCTTTGGTAGTGTTTGAACTAATGGCGTGGGCTTCCCAGGCGGCACTAGTGGTAAAGAGCCTGCCTGCCGATGCAGGAGACAAGAGAGGACGCGTTCAATCCCTGGATGGGGAAGGTCCTCTGGAGAAGGGAATGGCAACACACTCCAGTATTCTCATCTGTAGAATCCCATGGACAGAGGAGCCCACTGTAACCTGGTGGGCTACAGTCCATGGGGTGTCAAGAAGTCAGACATGGCAGAGCGTGAACACATACACACACTGGCGCCTCTCAGTCACTTAACTAAAAGGGTATATGATGGTTGTTATCTGCTGAGCAAAGCTATTGAAATGTTTTAAATTTACCCTGGATGTTACTATATATGTCCTAGCTTTCCCATGTAGCTCTATTTAGAATTAAAATATTATAGAAGTCATACCTCATTAAGTACTATGTCCCTGAAGGCCCAGGACATGTGACTGTGTGTGAACCCCTTCAGTCCTGCAGTGACAGCCACATCACATTCAGTAGAGCTGATAAAATGATTTGCCTTCAAATTGCTTAATTTCCAGTAATTTCTTCCCACCACAGAGATAAATTCATTTATCTTGATTTAGGTGGATCATTGTATAGCATTTCAATGTAGATAAGAATATAGTTTCTTTAAAAAACAGCTCTTCATAGACTGTAACTACTTCTTGGACCTCCTTTATGGGGGAAAAATACATATTTTGTTAAATATTAAAGAGTTTGAAAGGTCTGTGCGTTATTAGATACTCATAGTTCTAGTTTTGCCTTTGGTGTCTGACAGGAAGAGCTGTGTAATGATCAGATGATGTCAGTTCCAATTTCAGCTGGGCCACACATTCCTTCATGATTTGCGCAACACATTTAATTTTTCTGAGCTTTTGTTTCTTCACTGGGCAAATGCGGATGATTATATCCATATCCATCAAATGTATTTCATATTGTGTATTGTGCATTTAGTATAGGAATTGTTATTGCATTAATATGCAAGACAATACTTAGATTTTAAATATTAGAACTTATTTTTAAATATGAGTGTAAGTCATGCTTGATGACGAAAGAGAAAATTTTGGATGACAGTATTTATAATGGGCAGAAAGTAATAATGCCTTGCCAAGAGGGAATTGATTTAAAAAGAAAGTTGGAAATTCAAAAGGTGTAAGAAACCTCACAGGTCACTTTTATTACTTGAGGAAGCAGTCCAAAATTAGACCATTAAAGTCATTCTTCAGGTAAAATGAAAAAAAAAATGTCTTTGAGGCAAAAAATCCTGGGTCTGGTTCAAAGAGGTGGGAAGAAATTTTGATTCATTGAGAAAGGAAGAAATGAAATAGTGACACCTTCTCTGCCCCATCCCAATGAATAATCAGAGGAACGACACAGCTAGCACAGACTGAGTCTCCTCCCATAAAATCCCTGGGGAGGGACCTGCCTTGTTTTCGTCCTGCGGAAGGGATCCGTAAGCACCGCTGGAGCAGCAGAGCGTTGAGTGCAGTGCACGGAGGCTGTGGTCCTGCCTCTATCTCCTGGCGCAGAACACAGATGTGGGAGGATGTGATGGATACCCCGGCCCTTGGATGCTGACAGCCAAGTGCTGGCATTTGTTGTACAAGCTTTGTTAGGAGCAGAAAGTGGAACTGGGTTCGGAGATTCCCACCTCACTTCCACTTAATTGGGGAAGATTGAGTGGATGGGGGCTTCGCCTGTTTCCTCATCATCTCACAGCTGGACTCCCAGCTGCCCTGACATCTCCTCCTAGGCAGTCTTGGATTCTGCAATTTGTTTAAATAAAGAAGGAAAATAAAAGGAAGAGCAGAAAGGAGGGAGAAAAAGGAAGTAAAGAGCACATACCCCTACCAGTCCTTCTATCTGGCTTCTCTCTGTCTGGCAAAATGACCACCTTTATGGGACTGTGGGTGGGCCTGGGTCTACCCACCCCTCACCCCACACATTACTGAGGACACTGTGAACAGCCCCTTCCAGTGCTCAGGAAGCAGGTTACTGGCCAGAACCGACCTCTGTGTGGTGATCCTGAAAACAGTGGTACAAGTGGTAAAGAATCCACCTGCCAGTGCAGGAGACACGAGGGACTCGTGAGCCCTGAGTCAGGAAGATCCCCTGCAGAAGGACATGGCAACCCACTCCAGTATTCTTGGCTGGAGGATCCCATGGACAGTGGAGCCTGCAGGGCTACAGTCCACGGGGTCGCAAAGAGTCAGACCCAACTTAGCACCATCACAGTTAACAGATTTTTAGAAACTATTTCTCACATGTTGGGCCTCTTCTACATGCTTTAAGTGTGTTATCTTGAATCTCTCTAACAATTCTAGGAGCTGGAGACATGATTACCCTCCTGTTACAGATAAAGAAACTACGGTGCTGACTCTCCTAAACTCAGTTGAGAACTCAACCAGCAGGTGGTCAAGCCAGGGCCTCCCTCTCAGCTTCTACAGTCAAAGTGAAACAGACAGTCAAAGTGAAACAGACAGACAAAGTCCTGCCATTGATGAGACTGTTCTCTAGTTTTGGGGGCATTTTAGCATATTCCATCATGAGCTCATCACATGAAGTGGAAAGTTTTATTAACCCATTTTACAGAAAGAACCGAGGCTCAAAGTAGTTAAATGACAATGAGTTGTTGAATAACCAAGTTATTAGAAAAGTAGTTATGAACATGGTTTCTTTTTGTTTTAAAATTCCATTTCCAACATAACACAAGGATTTGCAAATACATGTATACACATATGTATGTATCTCTATATGTATACACATATGTATGTGTCTCTATATGTATACACATATGTATGTATCTCTATATGATACACATATGTATGTGTCTCTATATGTACACACATATGTATGTGTCTCTATATGTACACACATGTATGTGTCTCTATATGTACACACATGTATGTGTCTCTATATGTACACACATGTTTGTGTCTCTATATGTATACACATATGTTTGTATCTCTATATGTATACACATATGTATGTGTCTCTATATGTATACACATATGTATGTATCTCTATATGTATACACATATGTATGTGTCTCTATATGTATACACATATGTATGTGTCTCTATATGTATACACATATGTATGTATCTCTATATGTATACACGTATGTATGTGTCTCTATATGTACACACGTATGTATGTGTCTCTATATGTACACACGTATGTATGTGTCTCTATATGTACACACGTATGTATGTGTCTCTATATGCACACACGTATGTGTGTGTCTCTATATGTACACACGTATGTGTGTGTCTCTATATGTACACACGTATGTGTGTCTCTATATGTATACACGTATGTGTGTGTCTCTATATGTATACACGTATGTGTGTCTCTATATGTATACACGTATGTGTGTGTCTCTATATGTATACACGTATGTGTGTGTCTCTATATGTATACACATATGTATGTGTCTCTATATGTATACACATATGTATGTGTCTCTATATGTATACACATATGTATGTATCTCTATATGTATACACATATGTATGTATCTCTATATGTACACACATATGGATGTATCTCTATATGTACACACATATGGATGTGTCTCTATATGTACACACGTATGTATGTGTCTATATGTACACACGTATGTATGTGTCTATATGTACACACGTATGTATGTGTCTCTATATGTACACACGTATGTATGTGTCTCTATATGTATACACGTATGTGTGTCTCTATATGTATACACGTATGTATATGTCTCTATATGTATACACGTATGTATGTATCTCTATATGTATACACATATGTATGTGTCTCTATATGTATACACATATGTATGTATCTCTATATGTATACACATATGTATGTGTCTCTATATGTATACACATATGTTTGGGTGTGTGTATGTGTACGCACACTTGGACTAGTTTATGCTGTTCGTAGCACGAAATCAGAATGTTGCAAAACTTTAATTATTATCATTGGTTGTTAAACCAATTGAAGATGATTGTCACAATTCTAGGAACCTCTAGAGCTCCAGGACTTTAGTTATTTTAATTTTCATCAGGACTCGAAATTAAATGTGTCCTTCCAGGTGGAACTAGTGGTAAATAATCTGCCTGCCAACATAGGAGACACAAGAGACTGGGGTTTGATTCCTAGGTTGGGAAGATCCCCAGGAGGAGGAAAGCAGCCTGCTCCAGTATTCTTGCCTGGAAAATTGCACGGACAGAGGAGCCTGGTGGGCTACAGTCCAGGAATTCACAAAGAGTCGGACACAACTGACTGAATTAAATGTTTACCAGGGGTCCAGATGTATCTTCTGGATGTAACTCCATCCAGGCCTCACAGCTCCTTCGTCACTTGAGTTGACACAAGTCTTGTCCTGACTCAGAAGTCCTCGAACTCCCCAGTCAAAAACTTCCTTCTCCTCAGGAATTCTGGGGCTCAAGCCCAGCCCTCCTAAGCCAGAAGCTCACTTTCCTGTGGATGGGAAGTGGTGCTGGAGGCAGAATCCTCCTCCGCAGGCCCTGAGGCTGTTGATTTCTCAGTAAATATTTTGCTGAACACCAAGCGTGGACTCACTGTGCATGGCACCGAGGATGTAATTGACGAGGCAGAAGAACACAAAGCTGCTCCTCCCCGTGAAGTCCGCAGTCGGTCTTTCGGGACAGCCACAAGAGAAGAGGCAGGTGTGAGGTGAGGAGGTCTGCTCTGCGAGGGCGCAGAGCCCTGCGGGACTCAGCGGTGGCGCTCCTGAAGGAATTTGCCGTCCGGCACCTGCACCGTTTCTCCACTCTCCACCAATCGCCTTTGCGCTCCTGGAATGTGTGTAAAACAATGGGGATATAGCATGTCCCTGGAAGGACAGTTATAGCATGTCTCTGGAAGACCAAATGGGAACAAACAGCATGTGGAGCAGCTAGCAGAGTGCCTGAAACAGACAGGATGGAAACCTTCACTCAAGGTCAGTGCTCTGGCACCAAGTCCTCCATCCCTCCTTTTGCGCAGGCACAGAGCTTTTCCCGTCCCGGGGCTCAGCTGGTAGGCGATTGGACAGCTAGTGATAAATCGCAGTGATAATCACCCTCCCTTCTCACACCCGGCTGGGTCTGGTACTCGGTGTTAGTTCTGCCACCCAGTCTGGTAGACCGACTTTTCTGGTGATTTCAAGTCTGCTTGAGGGCTTCTCTTCCTTCCTAGAGATAACTAGCGCGTCAGGAAGTCTCTGTTTCTTATATTTGATATTTCCTATATTTGATATTTGATATATCTTCCCAAGAGTCAGTCATCAGGAACTCCCTTGTCTGCCCAGCCAGAGATTAATATCCAAATTTCCTATACTCACTTAAAGCCATTAGAGAGTCTCTGTTGATTGTTGAGGGCTTGTTTCCCACCATGTGCATCCTGCAAAAGATTGTGAAAGCTTGTCTCTGTAGTGTGCACCATCCATGGATCCTTCCGCCTCCAGACAGCTGGATTCCCGGTCTGTAACATGAGGCTCGCCACTCCCGGGACGTTCCAAGCAGCCCACACCTAACACCAGTGTTCCCGTTCCATGCGCCGCAGCCCACACTTGGCGCCTCTCCTCCAGCCTCCTCAGGCCCAGGAGGTGCTCTGCCGTGAGTTATGGTTCTATTTATCTGAGTCTAGACCTTTTTCCCTTTGGACCTGGAGCACCCAGAACCATTAACGTGTTTATTAATCACTCAATGCAGAATGCCTTTTCATCCATGGTTTGATAGGAGAGAGAGAAGACTGACACTGAGGTGTTCAGGGAAGATGCCCTGCTGAAAGAGGGTGGGCTATACTGAGAAAATGTGTGGGTGGAATTCAGAGACATCTTCTACCTGGGGTAGAGGGGATGCAGAGAGTACTTTACCTTCCATAAGTGGCAGAGACATTCAGAAATGATATCCAGGAAGGAAGCTGACTTACATTCCAGAAGAGGTAATTTGCTTTAAGAAGTTTCTGAAAGAAAGATGACAGCTGCCTTTTTCCTGCTGTTAGCTGCTGATTGCATTTGGTCATCTTTCTTTCTTTTTTTTTTTTTTTGATTCAGCTCTTTCCTGTCTGTATGATATTATCATTACATTTTTGTGCCATTTAAGACTTTCTTCTGTTGTCACGTACAGGAAGTGGATTACATTCTTCTAGTCTGTGAAGCCAAAGACTGTCTTGTTTGGGGATGGTCTTATCCTGCGTGGACTAAAGAGTACAAAAGAGATCAAGTGCTGGAAAAGTTGTGCTTGAGCTGAGGTTTATTGTAATGGGTCTAAAGAGGGATCAGGGTAATCCAGTTGACCTGAAAACTCATCAGAGCCCATAGAGACAGCAGCAGCACAGACTATTCCCCTGCTCCTTCAGATGGCTGCCTGCGGTCACAGAGCCTTCTTCTGTAAGAAATTCTTTGTTAGAGGAGGTCGTTTGCAATTTCCATGTTTGCTTTTCTCCCTATCTTACTTATTTACCTATATAATCCTGAACTCTCTACATGAGGATTATTCATATTCACTTATTCATTCATTTATTCAACAAACTTCGATGTAGCACCTCCTATGTGTCAAGCTGGGTGCTGGGATATAAAAGAAAAGCACAGTCGCCACCCTTGCGTAAAACCTAGCAGGGAGACCAAGGGGAAAAGAGACTGTGGAGAAACAGTGAGAAATTGCTGCAGGAGATGCGCCACAGTGCTCATGGAAGCAGGATGAAGGAGTACCTAACCAGAGAGAGGAAGGTCAGGGGAAACGTTCTACAGCAAGCAGCATGGTAAGAAGAAAGGGGAGATGAGACTGAGCTGACCAGGCCTTGCTTCTTAGCTTGAGGAACGTTCAGAAAAGGATGAAGGAGGGTTGGGGGAGGCATTTCAGGCAGAGGGAGCAGCACTTAATGGGGCCACGAGAATGGCTCGTGTTCAGAGAATCTCATGCAGGGCCACGGGACTGAGCCCTGAGGATGGGGGAGGCATGGGGTGACCTGAGATGACAGTGGAGTGGTGGGCCAGAGCAGGGGAGGGGAGGGTCCCTAAGCCTCTCTTGAGGACGACATATGTCAACTCACAGGCAGTGGGGAGCCATGGGCCAATTCTAAGCTCATCCCAGGTGCAGTCTAGGAAATAGAATGGAGGGTGGGACAAGATGACACAGGAAAGCCACCTGAAAAACCAGCATATTAGTGGAGCTGGGAAAGGCCCAGGGATTGAGGTAGCGATGAGATGACAGTTTGGGGTTCACCTACAAAGTGCTACAAAGGAAGGGGCATGGAGCTGGGCCAATTCTAAGCTCATCCCAGGTGCAGTCTAGGAAATAGAATGGAGGGTGGGACAAGATGACACAGGAAAGCCACCTGAAAAACCAGCATATTAGTGGAGCTGGGAAAGGCCCAGGGATGAGGTAGCAGTGAGATGACAGTTTGGGGTTCACCTACAAAGTGCTAGAAAGGAAGGGGCATGGAGCCCTGCTCCAGCTGCATCGGCCTCTCTGCTGCTCCTTAAAGGTGCCAGGGGCGTTTCTGATTTGAACCTTTACGCTAGCTGTTGTCTCAGCCTGAAACGATTTGCACCCAGATATCTGTATGGTTCTCTCCTAATCTCTTCAAATCTTGGCTCCAGTGCCACCCTCTAATCGAAGCCTACTGTGATCCCACTGTTTAAAATTGTGCCCCACCTCCCCGGCATGTACCTGAATTCCTATCAGTCTGTCTTTCCCTGGGCCATTTTATTCACCTCTGTAAATTTAATTTTTTTATGTTCACTATGTTTAATGATCTTTCTCCCCTGCCAGAATATAAGCTTCTTGAGGGTAGGAGTGGTTTTGCTTTGTTTGTTCACTCTTGTATCCCAAGCTTCAAGACAATGCCAGGTACATAGTAGCCATTCAACTAAGTAACGTTGGTGGATGCACAGCTGAGTGGATGCTGAGGTTGATGAGGCCAGAAGAGGCATGAATGGCATGCAGTTTTCTTCTGTCTTGGCTGGACAGAATGGGAGAGTGGGTAGAGAATCCTCAGAATGGGGAAGAGAGAAGAGGAAGTGGAAGCAATGAGTTCCACTTGAAACATTTGCCAAGTGGTATGATCAAGCATCTCAAGATAGAAATGGAGGAGGATCTAGGAAAAGCATGGAAGGTTTAAGGCTGACTGAGAACCAAGAAAGTTATTCTGAGTGGCCGAAGGGCCAAGCCACAGCCAGGCATCATGCATATGTACTGTCTGGTGGTAGGACTTTACTCCAGCGGAAGGCACCACTTTGAGAACAGAGAAAATGCTTGGTTTGATTAGAGGCTGAGGACTCGAAAGGCCTGAGCAAAGACAGGAGAAGTGGAAGGTGTAAGCAGCATCCTAGGGCTTATCCTGGATAAGGAAAGAAGGGCACTTGTGAATGGGATAAATGGCAGGGAAATAAGGAGGAAAGAAGGCATGCAGGTCTGAATGAGGTCTAACAGCGTGTGTACTGAGAGTCCAGGTAACAGTTGAGAGGATGGAAGGAAGCAGCCAGTCATTTTTCCAACGTCAGTCAGGAGATTTTTATCAGACACTTTATTAGTCAGGGTTCTCCAGTGAAACTAAGCCGATAGAATGTAAATACTGAGAGATTTATGTTAGGGAATTGGCTTACAGGATTGTGGAGTCTTGACAAGTCCAAAACCTGCAGTTCAAGTGCTAATGCCTTCAGGCTAGTGATCCAGGGAGGAGCCAACCCTGCAATCCAGCCTCTAAGGCTGTCTGCTGAAAAATTCCCTCTTCTTCAGGGGAGGTCGGTGTTCTGTTCTATTCAGACCTTTGGTTGATCGACTCAGGCCCACCTGCATTACGGAGGATCATATGCTTTACTCAGAGTCCTCTGAGGTTGATCTCATCCAAAAACACTGTCACAGAAACGTCCTGAGTAATGTTTGAGCACATATCTGGGCGCTCACTAGGAATCAGCTGTCTGGAGGTGGAAAGGTCCATGGATGGTGCATCTTGCAGAGACATACAGAATCACCTCTAGTGACTTCAAAGGAGCACAGAGCATTTGAAAATTAATCACAGAGTATTTGGATATTAATCTTCGGCTGTGTAGACAAAGTGTTTTCTGAAATATCTCAAATACTGATGGCATGACTGATTGTCCCTTGGGAAAAAGTAGCAAATACACACAAAAAAAACACACTTCCTTGAATGTGCTGGTTATCTTTGGGAAGGAAGAGAAGAACTCTAGCAGAGCTGACTGAAAATTAACCAGGCATCTGTTATGGGACAGGTCTTATTGGGAAAACAGTAAGAACAAGATAGCTCCTTCCTTAAGCAAAGTAGAGTCTGAGGGGAGATGGTGGCTCTTACGGCCACTGGGGTGATACCACTGGCATGCTTCCAGGCCACCTCCAAGAATATGAATGCATTTTTATGCTTAAGATAAATCTGGTGCAGCACATGAAGGTGTGGTTAATGCAAATGTTAGCAGATATTTATCAATTCCTTTTGTATCATCACAATTAACTTTCTATCAAGATGATCATGGAAAGAGAATTCTCTAATATTTGTTGAATTTTACCAGTTATATCTTCAGCATTTGTTCCTCAATAGATAATGTACCAGTTTATTTCTATTCTGGTTAGTTCTCAATGGTCCATAGTTGATATGAAAAAACAGCATGTTTTTTATCTGTCAACCAAACTGACATGAAGAGTAACAAATATTGTTTATATTTAAGAATGCCCTCTACCCCTCCTCCTAATACTGAACCTATACACCAACATACATTTTTCAATCCCTCCTTTAGAAAAAGGAGGCTAACAAATAATTTTTACATGCCTCATAAGGGAATTGAAAGTTTATTACCGTAATCTGACTAATCAGCATCCCCGCCTAACCAGGCACAGCACATAGAAATGCCTTGCTTGGCTCAGATTCAGGGCTATTTGGGTTTTGTAGCTGATAATGAACATCAGGACTCTGATTTGCATAGTTGGTGTCTCCTGTCTGTTGCCTGTGGAGAGGCTGTTAGCAGCAGAGGTCACAGAGGCTGGGGTCCCGCAGAGCTGCAGGAAAACCCTGCTGTTTTGTTCTTCTCAGGTGAGAAAGGACAGAACCTCTCTATTATTAGTCATTATGGTTAATAAACATTTACTAATCCATTAGGGGGGGAACTCCACTTAGGGAACCTACCAGCTTATTATGCAGGGCAAGACTGGAAAAGTACCTGGAAAGGCCTATCTTTAGGGGGTCTCCCTGTCACAAATCAGTCAAGGACCTCACAGTTGATGAGAAACCCCCATGACATGCGTGGATTGCAAGTGTGTTGGAGGTTATGTTGCATGATTTTTCGGTTTTCATGTAGGGACTGAGCTTCCTAGGTGGCGCTAGTAGTAAAGAAGCTGCCTACCAATGCGGGAGATGTAAGAGATGTGGGGTTGATCCCTGGGTCAGAAGATCCCCTAGAGGAGGAAGTGGCAACCCACTCCAGTGTTCTGGATGTTCCCAATCCAGTGCCGGGATTGTCAGATGTTTGCAAGCATGTTGGACCATTAAATTGTGAAACTCTGATGCAGATCTATTGTTTTGTACTGGGGCCAAAAAAAATTCTGTGGGGACATATTTCTGTTAAAATGCTTACTTTGCGCATCACATTTCAGAACTCTAAATGAGTCTTGAATGTGTATGAATATGTATAAAATGTAAAGCACGTTGTCCTGAACAGTTTTTTGGAGAGGGAGGGACAGAAGGGACTGAGCATTACTGATTCATGCTTGAGAGTGCCAGCCTATTCTTTTTCAATAAATAGCTTTTCAGACTGCAGAACTTGCTCATATTAGACATTTCCACAACATCTAAAAATCAGTCATTGCTGAGTTACATTAATAAGCAGAGGATTTTGTGGGGGCAAAAAGGTCAATTCATACTTAATGATGAAATTTCACATTCTCGATAGTGTGTTGTGAAGGTGAGTTCCCACTACTCATATAAAGAAAAATTATATAAATTATTTTTCAATTTTTCTCTTTTAATAGGGATTCCCTGATAGCTCAGTTGGTAAAGAATCCACCTGCAATGCAGGAGACCCTGGTTCACTTCCTGGGTTGGGAAGATCTGCTGGAGAAGAGATAGACTACCCACTCCAGTATTCTTGGGCTTCCTTTGTGGCTCAGCTGGTGAAGAATCCACTTGCAATGTGGGAGACCTGGGTTTGATCTCTGGGTTGGGAAGATCCCTGGAGAAGGGTACATCCACAGCATCTTTTGTCAGTCATTGCTGAGTAACATTATTTGAGCAGAGGATTTTGTGGGGAGAAATGTCAATTCACATTTAATGAAGAAATTTCACATTCTTGATAGTGTGTTGTGAAGCTAAGTTCCCACTGCCCATATAAGGAATAATTATATAAATTATTTTTCAATTTTTCTTTTCTAATAATAAAGATAACTGCGTTGGGTAGTCACTATGTGCTAGTCACTCATTACCAGCTCTGCATAAGTAAGCTTATTTATTCCCACCCAATAACCTTATTATTAATATTGCCATTTTGTAGGTAAGACAACTGGACTGCAGAGAAAGTTAAGTAGCTCTTCCATGGATAAACTGCTGGGAAGTGGTAGCATAGGGCCTGAGCCAGTCCCACTGACCGCAGAGTCCGTGCTGTGATACCATGCCAAGGTCGAGTCATTCATTTTCTTTAAGAAAAAGAAACTTCAGTGTCAGCATAACCACACCAAAATTTTATTACACTGAGGAATGACTAAAACAATATAGAATAAAAGAGAACTGACACAAACTCTTAACCTTTAGAAATTAATGCAGCAAATTTAAAATTTTAAAAGGATTTTAAAAAGAAAGAAGGAAAATGAGATTTAAAATATTAATAGCATTTTAAACGTGGGGAAACAGGAAGGTCAAGATTTTTTTTTTAATCATTTGTAAGAGGAGGAAGCTAACCCCAAAATGACAGTGTTACTTTGTGTTATTCTTTTTCAAAGTGTGAATCTCAAAAACTGATTTGCAGTAGAAAAGCAGCATGTCAGAACTCAGAAGCCCAGGATTCACTTTTCTAGTAACTCTGGGTGACCTTGAACACATCACCCTCTAAGTTGCAGTTTCCACAACTTTAAAATCGTTTTCTTCTAGTAATAGCCACAGTCCGTGGCAGCTCTAGCATTTTATAAATATCTTCAGACTAGAAATTAGTGTAGAACTTGTACACGTAGTCTTAGAATCAAAACAAATTCATCTCTTTTCCAAGATGGGAATTCTGTTGTTGTTTTCTTGATGAGATTAACAGCTGGCAGACGTTTTTCCATCAGTGGCTCTTTGGTCATTTGCTGAGGTCGGTAAAGTCTATTTCTCTTCAAGAAGGCACTGTCAGGCCTTACGAGCATAGCACAGAGCCATATAGAACCATTAGAACAGCAAGCAACAAGGATGACCTAGTCAATCAGCAGTGGTTGCTCTCCTCCCTTCTTTTTTTCTCCCCCCCAAAGACATTAAGTCAGTTTTCTCTTTATATCAGAAATTAGGCTCCATGAGTTCCTCCCAGGAAATCAACAGGAAGAAATGCTCAAATGAAGATAGCGAGCCTGATCCGTCTATATTAACAACACCTCTATTGACAGCTGGGAATCTTAAAGCAGTAGCATAGAGTCAGAAGGAGAATCTGTCATGATTTTACCCTAAGAGAACCTAGTGGGAAAAGTCAGCGTCTTTCCCACTTTTCCTAACCCAGGGAGAAGGGGGAGTAGGGACAGATGAACTATGAAGCCTTTCAGACCGCCACAGTTCTGTCAATAATCCTTTTATGGACTTAAAACCACTCTGTTCCCATTGCCCCTTCACCTCTCAGAAAACAGCAGCGACTCATGGCAATGGAGGGGAAATGAGAGCACTTTTCACTTGGGGACCCTTCAGCAGAAAGGCAGTCTGAGGAAGTCTCTTTGAATGAGCCTTTGACAGTGACGTGCTTCTTCTTTTGACAGACCTGCAACGTCCTGCGTTTTTTTTCTCCCCCTTCTAATTTTGTGCATATTTTAAGTGAGGACTGTAGAGTGCTTCTCCATCATGGTTTAATTAAGATATTAGTATTCATTCAGTAAGCACAAGGCAAGCTCGTATCTCCAAGGAGCAGAGATAGACACAACAGGGTCAAGCTAACTGAAATAAAAGTATGGCATCTTGTCTTGAAATTCAGAGACCCAGAGTCTGGCATTTGCGTGAAAAGCTGACACAGGGCAGCTTTAGCATGCAATGAAAAATCTGTGGTCCCTTTCAAATTCCTTTGTTTGGAGAATGTATTTCAGTGTCTGTGTTCAGCATCCAGGTGTGAAACCTGTGTATATTAGGATATTTGGGACTGTGAAAACACACAGGTTTTTTAAAATCTTTTGAGATTGCAGAAATCACATCCATACATTAGCAGAACAGGTTTTTTAAATCGTCTTGGAATGAGGGAAAACGTGAGTAGCCTACATGAAACATATGGTAAGAACTGTTCATTCCATTTGTGTTTGTTTCCGAGAGCTGTACTTATTGCAGCTTATAAAATCAATTCAGTTGGTTTCTGTTTCTCTGGGTAGTAAATTATTTTCTGTGTAATAAAGGAGACATGAACCCAAGATACGGATATGGAAATGTTTTTGTCACAAATAAAGATATCAGCATTTTGACTTCAAGCAAGATTGAAAAGTCTCTCTCCTAAAAAAGCCAAAATATTAGGAGCCTTTTCCATTTTGCTTACACTTATCTTAAGAAAAATAGAATATATAAATGTCAGTTGTTTAGAAGACCACACAAGCCTGTACTTCTACTTCTCCTGGGCTGAACTGATCTAAATATCATCTAATACATTACCAATTTTAATTTGATCAACTAAAATACATTTTCTTAAAAGTAATTTGTTATCCCTATTACTACCACTAGAAACATTGAACCAGCATCCAAATTATACTTTTCAGATAAAATTCTTACTCTGACGAGTCTTGTTTGTTGTCATTCATTGCTTCACTTCTAATTCATTATTAATCACAGCTCATGTGTTCATTTGCTATAAACAGTTCATAATGGCTTATTTGTAGCTCTTAGGTTTTCTTTAATCTCCCTGCAGTGAATTACAGTAGAACTCAATTTATTTACTGGCATTATTAAATAGTTGATTAATACTCAGGTTTTGAATTGTTAGTCTTTTCTTTTTTATATATAAAGAACTGCAAAATCAGGATTTGCTGTTCTTGCCAGAAACCAGTAAGAATTTTCAAAATATTTGTCTTCGAAGACTTGCGCTCTGATACTCTCACACATGTGAATGTTCTATAGAAGTTGTTTCTGGTAGCTTGAGCTCCCGTAACTGTCTTTTCTAACTTGTCAGGTCAGAAGTCCTGGCATTACACCCAAACCCTCTTCTGGAACTCAGCCCTCATTCCTCAGGAACAGAATGAGTTCATGGGGATGAAATGTCTTTGGCAAAGTGTATCACAACAAGCGAGACACGACATCCTTTAGCAAATAGAAAGTCCATGAGAGTAAGCATTTTCCCACTTGCCCGAAATCTCAGAAAGAGACAATAACCCTCAGAGAAGCTATCCCACTGCTGGGCATACACACCGAGGAAACCAGAATTGAAAGAGACACGTGTACCCCAATGTTCATCGCGGCACTGTTTGTAATAGCCAGGACATGGAAGCAACCTAGATGTCCATCAGCAGATGAATGGATAAGAAAGCTGTGGTACATATACACAATGGAGTATTACTCAGCTATTAAAAAGAAATCTTTTTAATATGATACATGCTCCTCTCTCATCCCACGGGAAACAGATGGCTCAAAAGCCTTGCTTCCACAAGGAACACTGGGAGAAGCTAAGGTTGAATTTAGATAGACCTGCAGGAGAGCCTAGGTTTGCAGTCAAGTGCTTACCCCTGAGCTACACCCTCAGGGACCTAGGTGTGGACATCAGTTTCCAGCAGTGTGAGAACAGCAATCCTATCTCTGTTCCATGGCTCCTTATCGCCCATGGAGTGGGGTCAGATTCACGAACAACGAATGCATTTGGAAACTGAGTCTTAACCCCAACCTATACTTGCCTCACCTCTCAAAGCACAGCTGAAAGAGTGTCTCTTCCATTCAGCTGACCGGCTTCTCCTCTAAACGTGCTGTGCACACCCCAGCCTCTCTCTCCTACTCTGAACTGTGCTTTTTCATTGATTCAAAGAGCGGTCTCTTCCTGGGCTACGATATAGTGCTGTCTTCTCAGTGCGATCCTCTCTAATCACCCCCGTTTGTTTGTGGGGAGCCCTACTGTAGTGCATTAGGTTCTAAATTGTGACCTGAAGGCCTTGGGGATAGGGGGAGAAGTGCCGGGAGAAGGGGGAGGGTACACTGAACCACTAAAGCTGAATCTGTCTATGCAGCAAACATTTTTAGGATCACAAATACAACTAAAAGTACAACTAATGTCATAGGCAGGTTGTGACAGTAAGGAGGGAACACTTACTAAGCAAAATCAGGACACATCACACATTCACATTCACATAGTGAATTATATAAACCTGCAAACGTTGGGCTGCAAAGGTCCCTACATACTTTTCTCTTTGAATGTTCTTATTTTATGAACCATTCATTCAACCTTCTCTGCTTTGAAAATACCAATGATGGGCTTACACAAGTTTTTTTCAGTTCACTTGTAAATACCTTGATTCAAAAGCCATGCCTTCATTTGTTTCATGTTTACTGATCCCCATAAATAGCTCTTCAGACCTTTATTTCATGCTTCTTAAGCATCTGCCCCAGCCACCTTCATTCACTGAGTCAGTGACATTGCCTTTCACCATGCCAAGAGCATGAAGGTAACCAAGCATGTTCTGTTAGTACTTACTGCCAGAGAGCAAAGGAAACTTTTGGAGGCGAGGGATGTGTTTAGGACATAGGTGGTGGTAGTGGTTTCCCAGTTGTATACTTATCTCCAAATTCATTGAGTTTTATACATTATATATGTACAGCTTTTTGTATGTCAATCATATCTCAATAAGGTGGGCTTTTTAAATGAAGTACAGTTGATTTATAATATTTCAGGTGTACAGCAAAGTGATTCAGTTTTATATATATATATATGGTTTTTCAGATTATTTTCCAATATAGGTTATTACAAGATATTGGATATAATTTTCTCTGTTTCACAGCAGGATCTTATTGTTTATCTCCTTTATATATAGAAGTGTATATCTGTCAATCCTAGATTCCTAACTTATCCCTCACCCCCCACCTTCCCTTTGGTAGCCATAAATTTGTTTTCTCTGTGAGTCTATTTCTGTTTTGTAAATAAGTTCATTTGTATCATTTTTTAGATTCTACATATAAGTGATATCATATGATAGTTGTCTTTCTCTGGTCAGATTAAAGTGATTTAAAAAACAAAAAGAATTTACCATTGTTCCACCTCTAGACTTACCCAAGGAACAGCCAGACTCACCTGCTCATAGGAACATGTGTCCCTCCTTCTTGCCAAAGCTAACCATTCTCTCTGTGCACTGCGTCCATCATCACTCCCCCTCTCCAAAGTCCATCAGTTCTTGTCTCCTTCTTCTAGCCTCGAGGCTCCCTGCAGCATCACCTCAGCTTCCCACTGCTGAGATCGCTGTGCCTCTGCAGTATCAGAATATCTGCGATGCTCCAAGCATCGCTCACAGAGTGTCCCATTCCTAACTCCTCCTTCCCTGTGAACATCTCCTCCAAGACCTAGCTTAAAATATCCTCAGCTCCTTGAAAAATCTCCTTTTAAATGTCTTTTAATGTAAGACTGATCACAGTCTGGCAGGTGCTTTCTTATACACATATATACATGCTTCCCCATTAGATTGAGAACTCATTGTATGCAGGGGTTACATCTTAAGAATCACTGCCTTTCCGTTATGTGGCTTTCTTGCAGAGTTGTTATTTTAACACATGCTTGTGGCATGATTTTGCTTCCTTTCTGTCACCAGGTAGGACATAATGAAAGTAAACACTCATGTCATGTGCCATTTGTGTTCTCAAATAGCTTTCTTTAGATGATATGCCTTCCTAAAGTTCTTCTAGACATAGAAGAAAATATGCTTTAACAACTGTTTTGTTTTCTTTTCCTTTTGTTCCTAGCTAGTTGCTCTCATCTGTCCTCCTAGGCTCACAGAGGTTATTCAGGATCTGCCTGTGGCCACTCTCCCCCTTACCCTCATCTTACACAGCCCATCTGACTTCTAGAATAAAAAGGCAACTAATAGCACTGACCACTGTCCTCACAGTCATAGTAAATCATAAAGCATAAGGGAAAAGTGTGAAAGTGTTAGTTGCTTAATCGTGTCTGGCTCTTTGAAACCCCTTAGATTGTAGCCCACCAGGCTCCTCTGGACAATCCCTTGTCCATGGGATTCTCCAGGCAAGAATACTGGAGTGGGTTGTCATGCCCTCCTCCAGGGGATCTTCCTGACCCAGGCAGGGATCAAACCTGCTTCTGTTACATCTCCTGCATTGGTAGGCAGGGTCTTTACCACTAGCACCACCTGGGAAGCCCCAGCATAAGGGAAGGGCGGTGTTTATTACTCCTGCACCTGACATGTGCACACATGTGCACACACACAGCAGATCTGTGAAGGAGGTATGATTATCGTCTTCATTCCACACACGCAGAAGCGGAAGCTGGGAAAGAAGGATGCCTTCCCTGAGATCCAGCCCTAAATGTTAGAGCTAGGAACCAAACTTGGGTCAACCTTGCATCAAAGCCAGGGTGCTTTCTGTTCCTCATATGGCCTCAAAATAGGGGGAAGTGATTAATGTTAACGCTTGTAAGGCTCATATATATGACTGTGGTAGATTATTCATAGCTATATTGGGTATACATCTTAAAAATATAAATTAGTCACTAAACCATGATGTATCAGGCTTCACATATGTTCCCAACTGCTGAGATAAGCACCTTGCAGAGCATCATTCACTGAGGCATTATGTAATCTGTGCTTGCAACCTTCATCTGAGGCAGAGGACACTCCATGGTTCAGAGGAGAAAGTCAAGGCCCAGAGAAGAGCAGATGCTTCCCTGGAGTCAGAGCGATAGTTCGGAGCGCCACTCCACCCCAGATCTGTGTGTCTAGGTCTGATTAGCCATGCTTTTGAGAAACACAGTCCATCAGCCAGTTTGTCTTGAAGGGGCAAAGTTGACATTTCCCCAACTAAGGATTCCAAACGACAGACTAATTTGGAAGGGATGCCATGTTTATGTGACAACCCCAGTTGTAAAAAGAAGACAGCAAAGGCATGTTGCAGTTCAAAAATATTTGAAGACCATATTTTTAAAAAACCACTGGCCAGGAGCCAGTTTTGATTCCTGAATCCCTCTTTCCCAAACTTTTCCTACTAGTTTTGTATTTATGTAAGTGGGCCAGCTTTTAAACCCTAGCAATTCTAGATATCGTATATGGGTAGAATTATGAAAAAATAGATTAGGTTAGCTTCCATTTATTTTCTTCATTTAATACCCACTCTCTGCCAAGTATTCCATATAGTTTGAGTGAAGAACCAGAAATGATCCTTTTCAACATCAGAAAATTAAAGATGTTGCAGAATATGCTTCTATTTTCAAAAACTGATGAATAAGCACATTAAGCATCAACACATGACATGTAGGGATATTTAAGGCAGTGAAGCCCTTCGGGATGAGCAGATTAGCAAAATACAGCATCAGAAGAACAGGTTTCGGTGCTATAAATATGGCTGCTGCATATTTCAGCTCTCTTGACAACTATAGCTAGAATGCAGAATTCATGTTCCTTTCTTTAGAATTGTCAGAGAAGATATTTACTGCAAAACAAGTATTTTGCACGGAGAGAGTTTCTAAAAAAGATAAGAGCTGTTTAGTAGGATTAAAATCATTCAGTGGGAAATAGGTGAAATTCTCAATGACTGTCATTGTAGTTAACACTAAGGGAGTAAAACCATTGCTCCTGTAACGTGTTCCCAAATGGAAAATGCACCATTTCTTGGAAGCCATTATTGCTGCAATGCCATCAGGCCATCAGAAATATATTCCTGGTATATCAGAAGTGTGTAAGAAATATGTAAGAAATGACATCGTGGTAAGAATTTAGAATTCTATTCTGAGCAGTTATCTGGCTTTGGCGCCAATGGTGAGAAAGTGCAAGTGTTGAAATGTAACAGACTTGGTTGCTTGCATAAGCTCCCTGAACCTGTTTCCTCATTTGTAAAATAGGGGGTAATATTACTCTCCATACAAGTTTTAAGGATTTGCTGTGATAAATTATGCATAGAGCCTGGCTGCAAACTAGTCTTATGTGGCTTTCTAGCCATATTACTACATATCATCTACTCATTTCAACCCTTAACAATTTATTTCACTGGTAGAAATGCAGGGGAACAAATGCAGTTCCAGAACCTCCCATGCCTTGAAATATGCAAATGGTTTCCTACAGTACCGTTTCCTGGAGTAGTTTCTATTCCCACCCCGGCACATTCCTGATTCTCCTAGCAGTCGCACCACCCACTGAATGGTCCAAACACCTTCCTGGTCTACTTTGAGCAACTGTGAGTCCTTCTGTCTGCACAATTATTTTTATATGCCATACATTTTAACTAGGAGAGCAAGGAAGCTACTCCAAGGTTGAGGAATAGAGGTGTTTCTGTGCTCCTCCTTTGGGATTGTGTGCGAACCACTTGGTTCCTCCTGCTGATGAGACCAGAGAGGTGGCCTTGGTCCACATATGAGCCGATCCACTGCTCCATTTCTGGTCCCAAACCATAACACAGCCTAACTGTGGAGCAGGATCCCCAGGTACTGGTCCTATGCTTTTCTGCCATTTGTGTCATGATCTCAGGCTTAGCATCATTTGTTCATTAAAACAACAAATAGGTTCTGACAGCTTGCAATGTGTTAGGCCCATGCTAGGAGCTGGTAAAGACACATTACCATACTCTGCACTGGCCCTTGATGGTGTTCAAAGGCTTTGTCCAGCGCAGGAACATAGCACATCTCACCCAGTAGCCACTTGCTCCCCACCCAGTGAGCACATGACCTAGTCCCTGAGGGAATTTTGCAGACATCAGTGATGTGCATATAGATTTACTCAGAACCAAAGCTCTTTGCGTGTATCAATATATGTTTACCCAGAACCAAGGCTCTTTGAGTAGTATGAATATTGATTTACTCAGAACCAAGGTTCTTTGAGAAGGGATTGAAAGCAAAGACTGACTTTGGAAGGCAAAATTCATTCTTTTCCAATATCTCAAGTCCAAATTTTCATGTTTTAGGAAAATTGACAGGTAAAGACAGAAAAACAACTCAACAAGTTCTCTGAACCATGGTTGAAAAGATGCCTTTGCCAGTCAAATGGTCTTAATACAGCATCCAGATCCTATCATATTTTGCACTTTTCCAGAATTCCTTAACAGGAGTCTAAACATATTTTCTTCTTGTTATTTTGTTAATATCACCTTGTTTTTTATAGAATGCTTTATGTTTTTCAAAATATTTTCACGTCTTTTTTGGTTCCCTATGATAACTGTGTTGGTAAAGAATCTGCCTGCAATGCAGGAGACCACGTGCAATATAGGAGACCTCGGCTGAGAAGATCCCCTTTTGAAGGAAATGGCAACCCACTACAGTATTCTTGCCTGGAAAATTCCATGGCCAGAGGAGCCTTTCGGGCTACAGTCCATGGGTTTTCAAGAGTCGGACACGACTCAGTGACCAAACCACCACCCATGATAACTGTGTGAAAGGGGAAGACAGGTTTGGGAGTATTCACGAACAAAAGTTAACCTAACGTTTGCTGTGGTTTCCTTGCAAAGGTACTTTGCCTCCCTAGCCATGAGCTGTCAGAATGTGGAATATATACCTTATTCCAAATGTTCGTTTTAAGAGAGGAGGCAGTATGGTGGAGTGAAGAAAGCACAAGCTTTGTGGCAGAAAGAAGTGTGTGTGTTTAATCTGGACTCTGCTGCCTGGTTGATCGTAAAGCCTTAGTTTCTCCACCTGTAACCAGGGGTAACAATACCAAACTCAGAGAAGCTCTGTAGGGATTAAACAAAGTGCCTGTGAGAGGCTTCTTTGCACTCCCTTGGCCACTTTTTCTCAACACTCAGGAGAGGCTGAACCCAGCAGCTGCATGATAGTAATAATCCTCACTCTTGTGCAAGAGCCATGTCTTCCCCTCTGACCCTCTTCCTCTTCTCTGTAACACCCTTGCCTAAGCCCAGTTCTCTGGCACATTCCTTTAAAAAAATTCCCACTCCTTCATCGTTTACAGCTAACACTCATGGTCCCTGCCCTTTCTGCTGCCAAATGTTTCTGAGATCTACTCCCCCTTCTCACTGCCATTCGTTTATTCATTCAGTGACTATTGGGGGCCTACTACATGCAGCTAGTTCACTGGACTTTAAGGTACACAGTGAACAAGACTTCATTGCTGACCTTCATTCTCACCCACTTGAATTATTTCAGTGTACCAACCTGTGGACAGGATCTCCTTACTCCAATCCATTCTCAGTACTGGTGTCAAATTTAGTATTCTAGAGCAATACTGATCTCTGACCTCATCAACTCTAATCTCATCCTTTCCCTTCTTTCAAACTTCTGTCAACTTCCCAAAGATTTCACCATAATAAAAAAGTCCATATTTGCTGAGCATACATGCCATGCCAAGCATTATTCTAAGCACTTTACACATGTTGTCAGATATAATCAAGTTGGAAGACCAGGTTTCTTTAGAGTGCCCTTAAATCTGGCCACAACCCACCTTCAAGTCTCCTATCCTGCCATTTGCATATACAAAAGTTCTTCCTTGCCAAAAATAAACAGAGACATAAAGAAAAGCTGTTAAACCATAAACAAATATGCCATGTTCTTTTGTTTTTCACACTTCTGTGTTTTTGCACGTGATAGCTCTTTTGTCTGAATTCCTTTCCCTTCTCTTCCTGGAAAACTTCTACTCATCCCTGAAAACCTGTCTCCTACACCACGATCTCCCACAGGCAGAGATCATCACTACCAGCCCCGAGCTTTCACAGCGCTGAAGGTGCTCCCTCGGAGCATCTGTCACTTTGTCTTCCCTACTGGACCCAGAATCTCTTGATGCAATAATTATGACACATTCACCTCTGTATACCCCTAAGCACCACCCAGGCAACCCTGATGGAGACCTGTGTGCTGCAGGCTGCATCGTTGGGGTACCCCTCTACCGTGACAAGTTGGTGGTAGGGACCTAGAACGGTGGGACTGTAACAGTTCTGACAAGGACACAGTGATCAACTTTTGTACAACATGCTGTGGCTCCTTAATAAGCTTTCTGGCTTTAGTGTTTTACACTTTAAGTAGCAAAAGTAATATAATGAAATTCCATGCTTAATTAAAAGGTTGTTGCCTTGTTCAGTGTGAGGTTAAGTCTTGGCCAGCCTGGGTGCTGTGAAGATTGACAGTATTGATGGGCTGGGCAGAAAGAATTGGAGAGAATCTTTTCCCCTTAAATCTTTTGCCTTTAAACCTCCATTTAATTGCCTTGTATCTCCATTATATGGGAAATAGCTTCCAAGCCTCCCAAAAGAAGCTTTCTGCCGAAATTTTAATCAAAGATCAGACTGAACATTTTGAAAAGGAGTACTTGCTAATGGAAGACCAGGCACTTATAATTCCTGGTATATAATACCTGATTAACCGTCTTCCCAGAAGTCTCCAGTTGTGGAGAATATGACAGTAGATCAGGAAGAATGGTAACGTGGAGCTCTTTCACTTGCTGAGAGGTAATTCATTGAAGACATAAGCAACAAAATACGCTTAATTCTGTGCTCTTGAAAACTGAATTTTTTCATTTAATTAAGATAGGATTCTAAATATTAAGTATGTCATGGGGTGACTGTCTGTCTGTCTCATTTGGAAGTCAAGTAAATTTTCTGCAGGCATAATGATTTAATCACCAAGTAAACTGAACCAATCAGACAAAGTCCATTTGTTCTGTTGTCTTAATGATCAGTTCAGATCCTCCAGCTTCCTAATAAATTGCTTGGCAGTCAGTCCAAATTAGCTGGAGACATACATCTATTTTGACCTTGTATATAGACAAGATATTAGCCTTGAGGCCATTCCAAGGGATAACTTCAAATTCTGTGTTTAAACATTCTTGAATTTAAGCTCTTTCATTTTGAGACGAATAGTTTATAAACCTTTTCTCCCTGCAAAAACCCTCATAAATGACTGCAATGTTACTATTTTAAAATTAAAACTGTCTTTTTCAGCTTCTGCGTGACTAGAGATTTTGCAAATAACCATGTAAACCGTTATAAAATGGGGGGAGTGTTTGAAAAGTCACATTTTATTAAATTCCTAGCAAGATGCAAATGTTTTTTCTTTCAAATTCATGATTTAAATTATTCAGCTTTTGGTTTGCCCAAATGCAGCCTTTTTTTAGGAAACAAAAACTAAACCATACTTATGTAAGATTCAAGTGCTTCATAAAAACCACTATATTAGTAATACTTGGATTTTAAATGTTATGTTTGGAAAGGTAGCATCTCTTTTCTCCCAGCCTCCTTAATTAGCATCTCTCATAAGCGACATTTCTCTAAGAGACACTGCAGTTAAGGAGCTAAAGACTCCACAGTGATTTTTACCTTTGCCTGTGGTTTTCCCGCAGGGAGACTTCAACACATTCTGTCCATGTTCAAGAGATATAAATATCATTGTTTATGAACCTTGATGAGAAAAACAGTTAAACCTAAATAAAAACAAGACTTGCTGGAGAAAGGAAACCACTGTCATCTCAAGGAAGAAAAACACGAGATTTCAACAGTTGGGCCATTTGGCCTGAATAACTCTCAGGAAATCTTTTTAAAACTGAGATTAGAATACTTCTGTGGCAAACAGTCATTTTATATATATATCGGAAATAAGCTCTGGCACTTAAACTCATCAAAAATCACAAATTTCTTGAATCCCTTAGAGATTGGACCAGGAAAATTTAATTTAAGCATGGGTGGAAAACTGTTGATGTAATCAGTAGGTTTGATATTGAAACTGTGGCATTTTCATCATTAATTATGCATTTCATGGCTATCAGGTGCCCACTACGTGAATAACACTGTATTGATTAATTATTGACATGCCCTATACTATCGTCATTCTAGGGCAGCAAAAGAATCAATTACCAATTTTTCATCATATGTTGTTTTCTGTCCAGCTTAATTTAGAAATAACTTAAAGTAAAAATGAATAATCTCTCTCATGGTGTGAATGACATTATATGAAGGTAATGAGTTCGGTGACAATTGCATATTAAACCTTGTTTTCTACCACATACTAAATCATGGTTTATTGCTTGGTTTTCATTGGAGACTTGTAAATTATAGTGAATTATACTGACAACTGGGGGTATTACTTTTCCATTTGATAGTTCAGCATCTACTTTTCAGAAAGCGTTGCTCTTCTTTTTGCTTTTTTGTCTTGAGCTCATAAATTTGATCAGCAAGCTTACAGACCTGATATAAAGTAAATATATTTCATCTTTTCATGTAGTGTGCTAAGTCGATATTTTTTCCTTGGAGCATGACTAATTTGATACTGTCATTCAAAAGTTTATTGCTGTGATTTGTTTTGAAATTTCTTTGTTTTGATCTGGTTTCATTTAGTTTAGGGCTACTTTCTAATAACTGCATGTGAGGAATACAAAGAGAATAAGACTTTTTGCCTTCAAGATTTTGGCCTAGAGAAAGAAATAATGCAAACACCTAGCTGTAGTACAGTATGACAAGTGGCAGGGCATGGGTGAAAAGGGTGTTGGTAGAAGCTTTGTCTTTCTCAAAGTAATATTTGAACTTGGTCTTGACATATTGAAAGATGATTAGAGATTCACCAGATAGAGAAGAGGTGAAGGACACTCTTAAAAGAAGGCACAGCTCATAAACCTTAAAAGCCTCAAGGATGTGTTCCATTTTATCACAGATTAGGTGCCCTGGCCCCCAAAGAATCCTCTAACCCTGAAAGATTACTTCTTTGCATGTCTTTATAAGAGAGTTTACAGCAGAGCTTCTCAGTTCGTTCACTGCACAGGGCAACCTGGTCACTGACCATGGTCATCCTTCTGTTCTCCAGGATGGGAAGCTAGGACCAGCACCATGGACAGCTCATGACTCCATCTTTCTAGGACTCTCATTCTCCAGCTTTGTGAATCATGGCTGGCCTCAGCTAAGGGAAAGGAGAGAACATTAAAGGAGCTCACCTCTCTCCCTCAAAGAATTATTGTTATATTTTTTTTTACAATGAACCCTCCATTAACTGAAACTTTTAGATAGCTGATGTTGTCAGCCCTTGCTTTTGGTGCAAGCGACAGTGACAAACAACTGCTCCTAGGTATTTATTAAAAGGAGCAAAACCTAAGATGCTGCAAGGGCCAGTGTGCATTCCTCAGCCACCTTCTGAGGCAGGACTGTGGCCCGGGAACAAATGGTCTTCACACAGCATAATGCCATGTGACATTCCAAATATTCAGGGAAGAATTAAGGACCACCAATTAGCTGTACTTAGGCAGAGGAGGAGCAAAATCTGTTTCTGTCTGTATATATTAGATATAGAGAGATTATTATATATTATATATAATATCTATCATATATATTATTTAGAATTCTTCCAAAATATTTACATATATTATCTATAAAGATGATATATGTTTAGAAATAATATGTTTTATATATATCAGATAACATTTGGAATTCTTCTTGTATATTTTTATATTTCATATTTACATGTATATCACTAAATATATGTTTATTTAGGAAGAATGCCAAGCATTCTGTTATATATGACATATTATGTATAAATATAAATATATGATATATATATATTTAGGTTAAAAATCCAGTGAAGACGCCAGCAACAGCAGGGAAAAGGTGTCATTTAGCCATTGTTGTTGTTCAGACACTAAGTCATGTCCAACTCTTTGCAACCCACTGGACTGCAGCATGCCAGGCTTTCCTCTCCTTCACTATCTCCTGGAGTTTGCTTGAATTCATGTCCATTGAGTCTGTGATGCAATCTAACCATCTCATCCTCTGCCATCCTCTTCTCCTTTTGCCTTCAGTCTTTTTCCCAGCATCAGAGTCTTTCCCAGTGAGTTGATACACTAAGTGAAAATGTTATATGCTATATGCGTATCATTATTCTAAGGTTACCTAACACATCGCCTCATTACTTAAAGGTAATTGAAGTTTTATCATGTAAATATGCAACATGGACCTCTGGTGCAGCCCTTGAAAGCAAGCTTAATTTAAGAAAAAGGTTTTGACTATTCTAGGAATCATTACTGACTGAAAGACTTCAGATTGCCCTCAAATTTCCCTCTACCATTTCCTGGCCAGGGTTTCCCCTTCTGGCATGAAGAAGGGTTTTGGAATAACGGTGAGAGAGTAAAAAGAATATAAGAAGTATTAACAATCATTTCTGTGGTAGTTAAAATTAATAGATAAACTTGAAAAGACTTAGAATAAACTGTAGGGATCATATTGTAATAAATAATTGACTGTGGCCACATGCATTCTCAGTTGTATCTGACTTTTTACTACTCCAGGCTCCTCTGCCCATGGAATTATCCAGGCAAAAATACTGGAGTGAGTTGTCATTTCCTCCTCCAGGGGATCTTCCCAACCCAGGGATTGAACCTGAATCTGCTATGTCTCCTGCATTGACAGGCGGATTCTTTATCACTGTGCCACCTGGGATCCGTGATAAATAAAATACCAGTCTTTTAAATTAGCACATAGCCTTACAGCTAAATGAGTCTCTGGGGAAAGACCAAGGACTTTCAAGCAGAAGATGTGGGTCGGGCACCATGCTAGGTGCTACTATTAAAACTGTCCTACTTGGGCCTCTCAGCACCTCTGAGAAAGAAATGGCAGCAGGAGATAACAAATATAAAGGGCGTGAATTTTGGAAGTCAGCTCCGGTCTTTGTCACCTACTTTGGCAAGTTCCTAAAATCCCTGAGCCCCAGTCTGTTCATTTCTGAAACAGAGATGAACACCAAGCTTGTAAGGCTGAAAGGGTGAGGTAGATGAGCCGATCGATATTGTCTATGTATTCCTCCCCTCTTCTGACCCTTCATGTTGTGTTCTTTCCACGAAAGCCTCTTTTTTGTTGTTGTTCAGCCAGAAATTCAGATATTTCTGTGAACTGTGGCAAAACCATATCTTCCCATATCTTGAACTTGCACAGTTGATTTCCTTCAGCACCTTAGTGTAGGACATTACGTTTATCCATCTAAATTGCATCTTTTTTGGTGTCAGCATGGCCTGTCAGCCTGTTGAGAGAATTTTGAGTTTTGCATTGGCCTATTACCATATTCAATATCCTTTACCACCTGTGTCATTGAAAATTCTGATACACGTTCCTCTTAGGTCTACTTGGATGCCATTAATAGCAATATTGAATAGAGCAGAACCCAGGGCCAGAGGTCTGTGGCGTTCTATCTGTGGCCCCCTACAGGCTATAACAGAATCACTCATCAAGCCTCTTGGATATAGATTTGCAACCAGCTGGGAATCTGCTTAATTTTTCTCTCCTAGAACCCACCATCTTATAGATAATGAAAGACTTCATCAAGATGTTTGTTGAAATCAAAGACACTATATCTATGGCATTCTCTTGGTCTGTCAACCTCATACTAACAACCCTGTCAAAAAAGGAAATTAATGTAGTGCAGCAAGAACTTATTTTTAACGAGAACACTGAAGTTTGAAGAGAGGCTGATGGCGCAGGTGTTGTTTCGGGGAAAAGATGGCCTGGCCAGTTGCTGAGTGAGCCCTTTCCAGCGGTGACATGACGTTGATGCGTGACCAAGTTCCAGAGGCTGGGCTCAGCCCTTCTGGTTAAAAAACTGGACTAAATCACACACTGGATGAATTTCTATTTATTGAGAATCATTCTGTGCTGGGTACTGGGCTTAGGTACTTTACATATATCTCGTTTAATGCCAACACTAAGGGTAAGTACTATTTTTTTTTTAACTCCCATTATTTTGGATGAGTTAGGTGAAGCCGAGCGAGGCTAAATAATTAACCCAAAGTCATATATAGTAAGTGCCAGAATCGCGGCTCACACTCAGTCACCCTGACACTGAGCCCTGCCCTCAGTCACTGTGTTCTCTTGATAGAATCTTGTGTGCCTCTGTAGTGTTGATTTAGTTGACGTGAGAACAGCATAGCAGCAAGATTTGCAGTCTGTTAATGTATTGTGGGAAGGCTTCCCTAACTGTGATCAAAGGCTCCCCACCCCCAATCTTTCAACTTCCTTTTCTGATATCTGGGAACCGAAAAAAAAAAAAAAAACTGATTCTGTGATTGCTTCCCGATGCACATGGTATTGGAGGAAGAGGAATTTTGAGGGATATCTTGCTTAGATCCATATGAGACCTGATGAATAGTCTCTTGAGTGCATGCTAAGTCACGTTAGTCATGTCTGACCATAGCCCACCAGGCTCCTCTGTCCATGGAATTCTACAGGCAAGAATATTGGAGCAGGTTGCTATGTCCTGTTCCAGGAGATCTTCCTGACCCCGGGATTGAACCTGAGTCTCTTGAGTCTTCTGCATTGACAGATGTGTTCTTTACCACTCGCACCACCTGGGAAATCTGAAATAGTCTCTGCCCAGTGGCAGAAAACATCTCCCAAGTGATCAAAGGGCTTCCTTTCTCCAGTCAAGCTCTCTGTCCCAACAGTACTGCCAAGGCTAGACTCTCTAATTGTGTTTTTATCCACTATTTTGCTGCTTGAATCTGCTCTCCACCCTTGCTTACATGCACACCCACCTTGACACATACTTTCTTTGTTCAATTGGGTTTCAGTATCACAGATTCAACAAAATAGTCAAATTGCCAGTCTATTCCATAGGCTCTTTCTGGGCTGAAAGTCATTCTGTCTCCATTCATTCTGTCAGTGTGATTAAGTGCTTAGAATGCAACCTTATTCCTGGTGTTTGGGGGCATCTCATTATCAGACTTGCTATCCCTACAGAACCCATGTACACACTTGCTACCTCTACAGAACCCATGTTGGCTGCTAGTGAGCACTGCACTCTTTTCAAGCATTCACAAACCATTTGCTGCAAGCATTTAAAAAGTATAAACAGGACTTCCCTAGCAGTCCAGGGGCTAAGACAATGCACTCCCAATGCAGGGGGCCTGGGTTCAATCCCTGGTCAGGGAACTGAATCCTTCGTGCCACAACTAAAAGATCTTGAATGCTACTAAGACCTGGTGCTGCCATATAAATAATTTTTTTTTTTTTAAAGCATAACCATTTGTACCATGTCAAGGCTAAGAGGATTAAGTAAAGTGAAGTGAAGTGAAGTCGCTCAGTCGTGTCCGACTCTTTGCGACCTGTGGACTGTAGCCCACCAAGCTCTTCCGTCCATGGGATTCTCCAGGCAAGAATACTGGAGTGGGTTGCCATTTCTTTCCCCAGGGGATCTTCCCAACCCAGGGATCAAACCCAAGTCTCCCACATTGCAGGCAGATGTTTTAACCTCTGCACCACCAGGGAAGCCTTCTTAAAATATACATTGGAAGCCATAGGTCCTAATTTCCTGTACACATGTAACACAGAATATCCTGCTCACTCACTAGTTTGTGGCTAAACAGCACTCTATACCTAGAGCAGATCTACCTTTTGGGTCCCATTTCCCTTGAAAGATCCTGGATACCCTGCAGTTCCCATGTTGCTTTTCCTTTAGTCCAGGTGGAAAACGACGCCTTCCTGGAGGGCAATGGTTGCTCTCTGGAGCAACCTGAATTGCAGCCTCCAGGAATAGCTTACTTACACCTCACTTGCTGAATACTAACTATTGAGGGCCTTCTTCCCAGCGTTATTCATTTTTTTCAAACAGCTTTATTGCTATGTAATTATGGATCATAAAAATTACCCTTTTTAGATACACAGTTCAGTGGATTTTAGTAAATTTATAGTTATTCACTCATCAGTACTATTCGATTTCAGACTATTTCTATCAGTTTAAAAAATTCCCTCCCAGCCATCGCAGTCAGTCCCATTCCCACCATAGGCAACCACTGATCTGCTTTCTCTAGAGCCAGTTTTACATTTTCTAGAGACATTAAAAACTGAATCATGCAATAGCATTGAAACATACGCATTACCATATGTAAAATAAATAGCCAGTGGGCATTCATGTTGATGTATGGCAAAAGCCATCACAATATTGTAAAGTAATTATCCTCTAATTTAAAAAAATGAATCATACAGCATGCAATCTTCCGTGTCTGGCTTCTTTCACTTGGCATATTGTTTTTGACACTCATCCATGCTGTAGCTTGATCTCTAACCTGTTCTTTTTTCTTTCCGACTAGTATTCCATTGCATGAATGTATTATACTAGCTTTGACTCGTCCATTTGCCATTAGATAAGACATTTGGATTGCTTCTGGGTTTTAGCTGTTATGAATAATGCCATCTAAACATTCATTTTCAAATCTTTGGACATGTTTCCATTTCTCTTGAGTTGCTACCTTGGCGTGTACTTGATGGGTTGTATGATAAGAAACTGAATCATGAGATATTGGCAGTTGTCCCACACTTACATATACCATTTCACATTGCCACTAGCAATATAAAAGTTCTAGTTTCTCCACATCCTCACCGCCACTTGATGTTGTCAGTCTTTTTTATTTTTTTAAATTGGAACATAATTGCTTTACAATAGTGTGTTAGTTTCTGCAGTACAGAGGCATGAACCAGCCATGTTGCTAAATCACTTCAGTCATGTCCAACTCTGTGCGACCCCATAGATGGCAGCCTACTAGGCTCCCCCGTCCCTGGGATTCTCCAGGCAAGAGTACTGGAGTGGGTGGCCATTTCCTTCTCCAATGCATGAAAGTAAAAGGTGAAAGTGAAGTCACTCAGTCATTTCCGACTTAGTGACCCCATGGACTGCAGCCTACCAGGCTCCTCCATCCATGGAATTTTCCAGGCAAGAGTACTGGAGTGGGGTGCCATTGCCTTCTCCATGAACCAGCTATATGTATACATGTATCCCCTCCCTCTTGGACCTCCCCCTACCCACCACCCTATCCTACCCATCTAGGCCAACCATCACGGAGCACTGAGCTGAGCTCCCTGTGCTATACAACAGGTAGTCTTTTTTGTTTTAGCCATTCTAGTGGGTATATATTGATTCCAAGTTTATTCTGTTATGTGATTCTTCAGAAGATAAAGATAAGATAGCCAGTGAGGGTTGGAAGAAACAATGAACAAAAAGGATTATAAAAAATCTTTCTCTCACTACCATCCTGCTTTCTCATCTTGATTCTGTCTATGAGACTAACAATAAGATCTGCTTCCTTAGAAATACTTTTTTAAAAATCTTTAACATCCTTTTTCCTTCTGTACAGGGGGTGAAATATAGTGAACCCCCAATTCTAAAGTGCAGTAATAGCTAGCTAGGCTAAGTAAAATCCATGCAAGCATTTTTTACACCTTAATTTTAGCTAGTTTTAGATAGATTTTTGCCTCCTCCCACACCAAATTCTTTTATCAGAGCAGCTGATGAGAATCAGAATTGATTGGTTTGAATTCATTGCCTCTTTCACTCTTCTAACCTCTGATGGAGGGTGTTACATGTCATTAAAGTAGCTGCACAGCAAGGAGGCAGTAAGTGAGAAGAAAAGGAGACCATTTATAATCCAAAAATTGAATAATCAGGACCTCACCTGAGATTGTCTCTTGAGATTCAACTTGACTTAAAACTTCTCTTCAGATAGATATGTATATATGCATATATTTTATATATCTCAGTTTAATTTATAGTAAATGGACATGTATTAATAACGAATTTTGTTAAATGTAATTTCATTTACAGTAATGAGCACATTGGGCATACAATATAATAGTAAGTTTTATGATCTCAAAAACCTAAATAAAATCAGTTGAAAAGTACTTTCAATAACCATAAATATCCAGGGCTGTCCTGGTAGCTCAGTGGTAAAGAATCCACCTGCCAATGCTGGAGACACGGATTCGATCCCATGCCCTGGAGCACCTAAGCCCATGTGCCAGAGGTACTGATTCTGTGCTCTGGAGCCTGGGAACCACAACTACTGAGCCCAAGAGCTGCAACTACTGAAGCTCTGCCTGCACTAGAGGCTGTGCTCCTCAATAAGAGAAGCCACTGCAATGAGAAGCCCACACACTGCAGCTAGAGTAGCCTCTGCTCTCCACAACTGGAGGAAAGCCCGCACAGCAGTGGAGACCCAGCACAGCAAAATAATCAAATTATAAAAAAGTGCATACTCTGCATGGTCAACAAAATATAAGCGAAAGTGTGGCCTCTATACTTTTTCAGGTATTAATAATACTGCAAAGGATTTGAAATTTTCAAACGCTATTAGCCCATCATCACATCCATAAGAATAACATCAGATGTGTGATATAGCACATAGTTCTTATATTTTCTTATAACAAATTTTCCCTTCAGTAGTCTCAACAATTGGGTTATTGAGCAATGCAAACAAAATTTCTCCTATGAAAACACAATTTGCAGTAAACTGTACTCACAAGTAACTTAAAAGGAAATTAGTTAGGAGTTGATTGGTTGGTTGGTTGGTTTGCATTTTTTAAAAAATCTCCTGGAGCAATGTTTATGTGAAAATATAATCAGAAAATTAGTACTTTCATCAAGAGGTAATTCAGAGAGCTTTACAAATAAATCTAAGATTCTCATTGATTACAAAAGAAGGCTTTCTATCTCCGGAACCCTTAAAACATTCAGAGGCAATTATACCATTAAGATCTCTCTTTCTATGCAGAGATTATCTCACTGCCTCATAATTAGTATTTCCTGTTTATTGAGAAAGACTCCATTCAGTTCATGTTGATGTATGGCAAAACCAATACAGTATTGTAAAGTAAAATTAAAAAAAGAAAGACTCCATTCAGAAAACACACATTTTCCACCCCCCACCCAGCCTCACCTCCCTGTCATACTCCTCTTTCTCACTGTCCTTTTCTCTCTCTCTACCTTAGAACCTCTTTTCCTTGCCATAGGTTAACAGTTGTGTTTTGGGTTTGGTTTTGTTTTTTAAGTACAGTTGATTTACAGTATTACATTAGTTTCAAGTATACAACTTTGATATATTCATGGATTTTCTTCTATATAGTGAAAGTGAAAGTCCCTCAGTCATGTCTGACTGTTTGCGACCCCATGGACTGTACAGTCTATTGAATTCTCCAGGCTAGAATACTAGAGTGGGTAGCCTTCCCTTCTCCAGGGGATCTTCCCAACCCAGAGATCGAGCCAAGGTTTCTCGCATTGCGGGTGGTTTCTTTACCAGCTGGGCCACAAGGGAAGCCCAAGAATACTGGAGCGGGTAGCCTATCCCTTCTCCGCAGATCTTCCCGACCCAAGAATCAAATTGGGGTCTCCAGTTACAGGCAAATTCTTTACCAACTGAGCTATCAGGGAAGCCCATTCTTCATATAAAGTCATTATAAATGACTGGCTGTATTCCCTGTGCTGCACATTACATCCTTGTAACTTATTTATTTGATAGCTGGTAGTTTGTCCTTCTTATTCCCCTTTACCTGTCTTGCCTCGCCCCCTCCCACTTTGCTCCCTTTGGTAACCCCTAGTTTGTTCTCTGTATCAGTGAGTCTGTTTCTATTTTGTTATATTCATTTGTTTTATTCTTAAGATTCCATATATAAGTGAAAATACATAATATTTGTCTTTGTCTGCCTAGCTTATTATTTCACTAACCATAATAGCTTCCAGATTCATTCATATTGTTGCTGTCAAATTTTTATTCTATTTTTTGGCTGAGTAATGTTCCATTGTATGTATATACCACACGTTACCTTCTTTATCCATTTATCTGTTTATGAACACTTAAGTTACTTCCATATCTTGGCTGTTGTAAATAATGCTGCTACAAACATTGGGGTCATATATCTTGTCAAATTAGTGTTTTCATTTTTCTCAGATATATACCCAGGAGTGGAATTGCTGGATCATTTGGTAGTCTGTTTTTAATTTTTTGAAGAACCTCCATACTGTTTTCCATAGTGGTTGCATCAGTTTACATTCCTACCAACAGTGTCCTAGGATTCTATTCTCTCCACATCCTCACCAACAGCTATTTTTTTTATACAATAACCATTTTGACAAGTGTGAGGTGATATTCATTGTGGTTTGATTTGCATTTCTCTTGTGATTAGTGATTTTGAACGTCTTTTCTTGTCCCTGTAGGCCACCTGTATGTCTTCTTTGAGGAAATGTCTATTCAGGTTCTTTGCCCATTTTAAAAATCAAGTTATTTGATGTTTTGATATTGAGTTGTATGAGTTTTTTATATATTCTGAATATTAGCACCCTATCAATCAGACATATTATTTGCAAATGTCTTCTCACTTCAGGAGGTTGCCTTTTTGTTTTGTTGATTGTTTCCCTAAGTATGCAAAAGCATTTAGGTTTGATGAGGTTCCACTTGTTTATTTTTGCTTTTATTCCCTTGCCCAAGAAAACAGATTCAAAAAAATGGATAAAAAAGCTATGGTACATATACACATGGAGTATTACTCAGCCATTAAAAAGAATACATTTGAATCAGTTCTAATGAGGTGGATGAAGCTGGAGCCGATTATACAGAGTGAAGTAATCCAGAAAGAAAAACACCAATACAGTATACTTATACATATATATGGAATTTAGAAAGATGGTAATGATAAACCTGTACGCGAGACAACAAAAGAGACACAGATGTATAGAACAGCCTTTTGGACTCTGTGGGAGAGGGAGAGGGTGGGATGATTTGGGAGAGTGGCCGTGTAACATGTATGATATCATAAGTGTAACAAATCGCCCGTCTAGGTTCGATGCAGGATGCAGTATGCTTGGGACTGATGCATGGGGATAATCCAGAGAGATGGTGTGGGGCGGGAGGGGGGAGGTGAGGGTTGGGATTGGGAGTTCATGTACACTCGTGGCTGATTCATGTCAGTGTATAGCAAAACGAATATAGTATTGTAAAGCAAAACAAACTAAAAAATAAAAATTAATTAAAAAAAATATTGCTAAGACATGTCACAGGACTGGGAAAGGTCAGTTTTCATTCCAATCCCAAAGAAAGGCAATGCCAAAGAATACTCAAATTACTGCACAATTGCACTCATCTCACACACTAGTAAAGTAATGCTGAAAATTCTCCAAGCCAGGCTTCAGCAGTACATGAACCGTGAACTTCCAGATGTTCAAGCTGGTTTTAGAAAAGGTAGAGGAACCAGAGATCAAATTGCCAACATCCACTGGATCATCGAAAAAGCAAGAGAGTTCCAGAAAAACACCTATTTCTACTTTATTGACTATGCCAAAGCCTTTGTGTGGATCACAAAAAACTGTGGAAAATTCTGAAAGAGATGGGAATACCAGACCACTGACTTGCCTCTTGAGAAACCTGTATGCAGGTCAGAAAGCAACAGTTAGAACTGGGCATGGCACAACAGACTGGTTCCAAATAGGAAAAGGAGTACATCAAGGCTATATATTGTCACCCTGCTTATTTAACTTATATGCAGGGTACGTCATGAGAAACACTGGGCTGGAAGAAGCACAAGCTGGAATCAAGATTGCTGGGAGAAATATCAATAACCTCTGATATGCAGATGACACCACCCTTATGGCAGAAAGTAAAGAGGAGCTAAAAAGCCTCTTGATGAAAGTGAAAGAGGAGAGTGATAAAGTTGGCTTGAAGCTCAACATTCAGAAGACCAAGATCATGGCCTCTGGTCCCATCACTTCATGGGAAATAGATGGGGAAACAGTGGAAACAGTGTCAGACTTTATTTTTTGGGGCTCCAAAATCACTGCAGATGGTGATTGCAGCCATGAAATTAAAAGATGCTTCCTCCTTGGAAGGAAAGTTATGACCAACCTAGATAGCATATTCAAAAGCAGAGACATTACTTTGCCAACAAAGGTCCATCTAGTCGAGGCTATGGTTTTTCCAGGGATCATGTATGGATGTGAGAGTTGGACTATAATGAAAGCTGAGCACTGAAGAATTGATGCTTTTGAAGTGTGGTGTTGGAGAAGACTCTTGAGAATCCCTTGGACTGCAAGGAGATCCAATCAGTCCATTCTAAAGGAGATCAGTCCTGGGTGTTCTTTGTAAGGAATGATGCTAAAGCTGAAACTCTAATACTTTGGTCACCTTATGCTAAGAGTTGACTCATTGGGAAAGACCCTGATGTTGGGAGGGATTAGGGGCAGGAGGAGAAACGGACGACAGAGGATGAGATAGCTGGATGGCATCACTGACTCAATGGACATGAGTCTGAGTGAACTCTGGGAGTTGGTGATGGACAGGGGGTCTGGCATGCTGTGATTCATGGGGTCACAGAGTCAGACATGACTGAGCAACTGAACTGAACTGAACTGATGTCAAAAAGTATACTGCTGTGTTTTCTTCTAGGAATTTTGTGGTTTCAGAACTTACATTTAGATCTTTTTATAAAATAAATCCATTTTGAATTTATTTCTGTGTACGGTATGAAATATTCTTATTTCAGTCTTTAACATTCAGCTGTCTAATTTTCCCAACATCACTTATTAAAGAGACTGTCATTTCCTTATTGTATATTGTTGCCCCCTTTGTAGTAGATTAATTGACCATATGTGCACAGGTTAATTTCTGGGCTCTGTTCTATTGCATTGATTTATGTGTCTTTTTTCATGCCATACCACACTGTTTTGATTACTGAAGCTTTGTAGTGTAGTCTGAAGTCAGGACGTTTGATACTTCCAACTTTGTTCTTTTTTCTTAAGTTTGCTTTGGCTCTTCAGGATTTTTTGTGGCCCATACAGATTTTAGGATTATGTGTTCTAGTTCTGTAAAAAAAAAAAAAAAAAAAAAAGTCATGGTGTTTTGATAGAGATTGCATTGAATCTGTAGGTTGCTTTGAGTAGTATGGACATTTTAACAATATTAATTCTCCCAATTCATGAACACAGAGTATCTTTCCATTTCTTTGCATTGTCTCCAGTTTCCAACACAGTTGTATTTTGATGGCATCTGTCATACAAACTGTTATTTGCTGATTCTTTAATAGCATTTACAATAAAAAGTAATAGCAGAAGGAAAGAAAAATTGGAAAATCTAGTCATGGGTTTTTATTTTTTTGGTTGAAGCGTTAGAGGTATAGGGAAGGAGCTACAGATGGTGGAAGATGAGGGAGGTTTACATCACCCTTGGCAAGACTATGTGAGAGAATTGGTGCTAAAACTCTGAATAAATAGAAAATTATTGAGAGTAGAAAGGCAAAGAAATAGGATATGCTGTTCCTTTCTTCTCCTCCAGAGGATCTTCCCAACCCAAGGATCACCATGGGTCTCCTGCATTGCAGGCAGGTTCTTTACTGTCTGAGCCACAGGGAAGTCCTATGTAGACATATATATATATATTTAGGGGGATGGATGATAGTGGGTAGGTGGGTGGATGGATGGATGGATATGTGGATAATATGCAGGAATACATACATACCCATGTTTTAAAAAATATTTTCCATCTACTAGATTGAGAGCCCTAGAGGACTGAATAATCTTCTTTTTTGTTGCTCTCAAATTGCATAACATGGTGATTATGTGAAAGACATCCAATAAATATTTGTCAAATAAGATTATTATTGTCTGCTTAATATCACACTTCAAAAACATTAAAGATCACTTAGCTAGAAGAAGAGGCAAGGCAAGAATAAAAATTTCGTGATTGTCTCCTCCAGAGGTCTTTCCATCCACCACACCATTTCAAACACGGGTTATTTCAGCCCAAGAAATGAGAGAGAAAATGTCACAGTCAAAACGTAAATGCAAGTTCAAACAAGGATTTCTGGAATTGTGGGAGTTGAAATTGAATGACACACAGGCATGCATGCCTTGATGCTCTCAGGTGGAAAGTGTTTAGAAATTATTAGCAGGGAAGGGGAAAAGCTTTCACATTTAATAGCAATTTTAATTCTGCAGAAGAGAAAAGAGCTGATAAACTTCCATCTCAGCTTCCATTCTGGGCATTCAGAGCCCTTGGAGTTTTTTAGAAGAGGTCCCTCTGAAGGTAGATGAGCTCTCTAGACTTGCATGGGAGCTGCTGTCCTTAGGTGGCAAACATTTCACAAAGGAAAGCGGGGAATAGTCTACTTTCTAAAGTGGAATGGGGGTTCCACATGCAGGGTGGAACTGTTTCATCCAAAATATTATTTAAATAAAAATAAAAATCCCTTCCTAAATAAAAACCCAGAAATAAGAAAGATGTGTGCTCAGCACTGACACATGCGTCATCACTGGAGGACTCCAGCTACATGTGCTATTTCATGTCTGTCAGCTAAATCTGAACTCCAAAATATAACAAATGCAAGACGTGACACGGAGGAACATTATGTGAGTTTGTGATTTTCCCTGGAGGGTGCGGTCCAGCAGGCAAAAAACCTGCTGGATTGAGATTTCATGTGAACATGGAGCCAGACTGTCACTACATGACTCTTCTTTGTGACTCACGTGCATTCCTACAGCTTCCTTTGGTGTTTTTCATATTGTGTCTATGCAAACATGGCAACAAAAATGGAAGTTGAAGGATGATAGCATTTTTTAAAAACACGTGGAATATTTGCTGTCCTGAAAAGGAGCACAAACTGAATTTCCAACAGTGAGGAGAGTAGTTAATGAATTATGACATAACTTCTCTAAAACCCAGTGTGGTAATAAGGAGTTACTTTAAATTCCTACCAAGTGTTGTATACTTAGGAAAGTTCTTTAGGTTTAATATTGAGTGAAAAACATTAAGGTGAAAATTGTACTTACGTTATGACCACCACAAAGCATAATCATGGGGACAAAATGAAAGGAAATATAGCTAATCACTAAGAGCCTAGGATAATCTGTTCTCCTGTTTGTTTCTCTGTATTTCCTGTCTCTATAACAGGAAAGCAGTATTGTTCTTATAATCAAAACATTGTTTAA
Source organism: Aepyceros melampus (assembly GCA_006408695.1). Lineage (NCBI taxonomy): Eukaryota > Metazoa > Chordata > Mammalia > Artiodactyla > Bovidae > Aepyceros > Aepyceros melampus. The sequence continues at coordinate 220,178 of SJXQ01002840.1, read as the reverse complement.
TTTTTAAAAAGCAGATAAAAGGAAAAAGCATGTTTAATTTATATCACAGTAAACTTAACATGTTTAATTTATATCACATTAAATTTTTAAAGGAAAAAAAGTCTGGGTACCCTGACTTCCAATTTGCTGTGACATATATTCTGATGGGAGCTATTCAGTGTGAGGGTAATGTCATGATATTGTCTAGCAGAATTCCCACAGCTAAACCCAGAAATGTAAATGACAGTGACATAATATTATAGCATTGTCACTCAGCACAGTTACTCTCCTATTGTTGGAGTGTGCCAGCTGGTTTCTGACATTTTCCTCTTCAGTCTCTATTGGAGAAGACTCCTAGAGGCAGCTACTGCTCTGATGAATGGAAACCAATATGCAGGCCTGCGTTGTTTCAACAACTTCTTTCCCTTCGACCCACATTTCTCATGAGAGTTATAATGAAAACCAAACCAAGCATTCACTTTAACTTTTCGCCTATTGGAACTCAGCAGCTGGAACCACATTCTTATCTTCACGTTATAATAATTTATTCTTAGTTAATGGTTCGCGTGCGTGCTTACTCGTGAGCGCAGTCGTGTCTGACTCTTTTGTGACCCCATGGACCATAACCCGCCGGAATCCTCCATCCGTGGGATTCTCCAGGCAAGAATACTGGAGTGGGTAGCCATTCCTTTCTCCAGGAGATCTTCCCAACCCAAGGATTGAACCTGGGTATCCTTCACTGCAGGCAGATTCTTTACTGCCACCAGGAAATCCAGTTAATGGTTTGGTGATATAGTATTTATACCCAGTTTCTCTGAGTTTCCTCTTTGAGTCTGTCAAATAATTTATGACAGAAACCCACTATTGGTTTTTGAGCTGAGCAGAATTAGCTCAACATCTTGCAGTAACTAAATCCTCAGTATATTACCATTAGTCTACCTTTTACTCCAATAGGGTTTCTTCCTTTTACATGCAGTTAACTTTTCACCCGGAAAAGGCAATGGCACCCCACTCCAGTACTCTTGCCTGGAAAATTCCATGGACGGAGGAGCCTGGTGGGCTGCAGTCCATGGGGTCGCTAAGAGTCAGACACGACTGAGTGACTTCCTTTCACTTTTCACTTTCATGCTTTGGAGAAGGAAATGGCAACCCACTCCAGTGTTCTTGCCTGGAGAATCCCAGGGATGGGGGAGCCTGGTGGGCAGCCGTCTATGGGGTCGCACAGAGTCGGACACGACTGAAGCAACTTAGCAGCAGCAGCTTTTCACCCAAGCAGTGATGAAATCCATACAGAATTCTATACTAACACAGTAATCATTGCTCTGCCTCTTTGAAAACTGAAGGTTTACAGGCTGACTGGTTGTGAGTTACGGTGCTTAGGGTGGCACAATTTTACTATCTCCCTACCTGCTTATAATGACAATCACTGAAGGCAAACCCAACTGCCTTTGGACTTGACTTTTCCATAATAACTGTCTTTCTTTAGAATAGTCTCTCTGTTATTGTCTTGACAATTGGATTTCTTATTGTCAGCTTTGGAGTTTTGAAGCCAAATGTTACCTTCACTACCTGTCTAATATTAGTCAACTTGGATTGACTCTTGGGTCAATAAGGACTTCTTGTCCTTTGGTATATATGCATTTTACAAGGAATTCTGTAAGATATGTGCCTGACCTCTTTCAATCTGAAGCTTTAACCCTGCTACGAGCCTTGTCCAAAATTGAAGTTGTATTATTTTAATGTTTTCATATGATTGAGACCCAGTATAAATGTTTGAACATGATAATTCAAAGAAAAAAAAAAGCACCAGCTTAAGAACCATTATAATGTGTAACCAGTAGTATGTGTGTGTGCTAAGTCATGTCCAACTCTGCAACCCTATGGACTGAAGCCCATCAGGCTCCTTAGTCCATGGAATTCTCCAGGCAAGAAATACAGGAGTGGGTGGCCATTTCCTACTCAGGGAATCTTCCTGACCCAGGGATTGAGCCCACATTTCCTGTGTCTCCTACAGTGGTAAGTGGATTCTTTACTACTGAGCCAGCTGGGAAGCCCAAACAATAGTATAACTAAGGCCAAACACTATAGAGGTTGATAGCAGCAAGAAGAGCCTGTGGTGTGTGGTAAAGAGCAGGTTCATAATCAAGTCCGTATTCCAGCCACGGTATCCATTAGCAGTGAGACATTTGACAGATAACAGCATTTCTAAATCTCAGGTTTGGTGTCTGTAAAATGGGAATGATACTGTTATTGTAAGAATTATAGGAGATATTTACACATATATAAATGCACCTGGCACAGTGTCTGGCACAACTGGAACACAGCAGATGTTCAATAAATGTAATCATCAGTATCTCCTATAACACGTGATCATTTCTAACAAGGAAGGGGAGTTACCCAGGCATTGTTGACACAAATCACATTCTGTGTTAACTAGTCCATTCTAGCTGCCTATAAGTCTGTCTCCCTTTCGGGGGTAGTTCTATGGGGCAGGCAGCAACAGAGCTCCAGTGTGGAGGAGGGCCTCAGTTTACCTCCTGTTGGAGTTTAAATGGTGGCATGGAAGAATAGGATACTTTCTTTACATTAGCTCTGGTACTAAACTAATAGCTAGAAACCAGACCCATTCCTACCAGAGCATGTCGCTTCCATGAGGACTTTTCTGAGGTTAAGCACACCTCTTCCTGCAAGGCATCACCATATTTGTTTGACATGATTAACTTTATGAAAGTGACCAAGTCTCTGTTTCACCGGGTCAGATTTCCATGTATCCTTAGACTGTTGGCGGAAATGAGCACCCTGTGAAGGTTACATTTTGTATGTGCAGGGCACTGTGCTGATTGTTTTCAGTTTCACTCTATCTTTCCAACGGCACTTGAGATGGGGCATTAACCTCCTCATGTTATAGAAAAGAAAACTGGAAACAGAAGAGTCAGGTAACTTGCCCAAAATTGAGTTGTCAATGAGTAAATCAAAAGCAGCAATGGAGGTTACACCCACTCAGTTTTACCACAGTTGTTATTTAGTGTCAGTTATTTGTCAAAATAATTTTGAATGTTTTTATTGCTATAAGAACATTTCTTAGCAGGATTCAGGGGTCTGTGATAGCACCATCACCATCAGGTTCAATTCCCTCCTGAGAGAAAGGCAGAGAGGATTTTGTGGGAGAAATTTATATTTAATAGAAGTTTTAGCCAAGTAGTTGAGAATAAGAATAAAAGGGAATACAAAAATGTAGTGGTTTTTAGACTTGCAAATACACTTGAAAAGGTTAATATTGTATTTTTCAGAAATGGAGGCTTTCTTTGATCTTGATGTCTAAAAAACAAGAAACAATGCAAGGGCATTTCTCTGGATTGTACGAACAGTATTGTCTACAAATAATCAGCCCTGGGACTGCATTTATTTAGCATATTTATAAATCATCTGAAAGAAGGAGTATATGGTGAAATTCCAGAGTTGCAAAAACTACTAAGTTCTTCCAGGTAGTGAAATGCCAAGCTGGCTAATATGAATTTAGAATGATAACACAAGTTTACATGAATGGGCAGAAGGATGGCAGATGGGCTTCTGCATGGACAACTGTAAGATAAGGAATGTAGAGCAATCATTCAAACCATCCTTCCAAATTAAAGGGCTTTCAACTATCAGCTCTGACCGAATTAAGAGGTTTTACAGTCATTGTATATTTTTGTGCCTCATTATTCCTACTGCAGTTATATGGCCAGCCAGAAATCAAGAGTGCTTAGAAAAGGCATTTTTAAAGAGGCATTAAAAGCAGGAAATGGTATCCTGCTTAAATGTAATGCCAAAGTTTACCTATACCTGGATTGTTATGAGTAATTTGTTCAGCAGACCTGAAGCAGTTGAAATAGGGGAGGAGACAGTACAGAGAGAGTGGACTAAAGGGACTGCTTTATGAAAAGAGAGCTGCTTTATGGAAACAACCTACAAGATGAGGATTTATCAGTCTGGGGTAGATGAAGGTTTATAAAATCAAAGGGAGGTGTTGCCTGTAGACAGACCTTGATTAACATTCACCATCTCCACCCTCGACTGACATGGGTCAGAGAGTGAGTATAAAAAGGAATTGAACAAACTTATGGTTAACAAAGGGGAAATGCAGTGGGAGAGGGATAAATTAGGAGGTTGGGATTAACATATACACACTACTATGTATAAAATAGATAACCAACAGGGACTTCTTGTAAAGCACGTGCTCGTGTGTGCTCAGTCGAATCCGACTTTTTGTGACCCCATAGACTGTAGCCCTTATAGAGCTTCCGTGGCTCAGAGGTTAAAGCATCTGCCTGCAATGCAGGAGACCTGGGTTCAATCCCTGGGTTGGGAAGATCCCCTGGAGAAGGAAATGGCAACCCACTCCAGTACTCTTGCCTGGAGAATCCCATGGAGGGAAGAGCCTGGTAGGCTACAATCCACGGGGTCGCAAAGAGTCAGACATGATTGAGCTACTTCACTTCACTTCAGACTGTAGCCCACCAGCCTCCTCTGCCTATGGAATTTTCCAGGCAAGAAATACTGGAATGGATTGCCATTTCCTACTCTGGGGAGCTTCCCAACCCAGGGATCAAACCTACTTCTCCTGCTCTCCTGCGTTGGTAGCAGATTCTTTACCTCTGCGCCACCTGGGAAGCTCTTACTGTGTACAGCGTATGCACCGTATTTACACTCAGTTGCGTCCGACTCTTTGCAACCCCATTGATTATACAGTCCATGGAATTCTCCAGGCCAGAATACTAGAGTGGGTAGCCTTTCCCTTCTCCAGGGGATCTTCCCAACCTAGGGATAGAACCCAGGTCTCCCGCATTGCAGGCGGATTCTTTTACCAGCTGAGCCACAAGGGAAGCCCAAGAATACTGGAGTGGATAGCCTATCCCTTCTCCAGTGGATCTTCCTGACCCAGGAATCAAACCGGGGTCTCGTGCATTGCAGGCAGATTCTTTACCAAGGGAACTCAATACAATATTCTGTAATAGCCAATATGTGGAAAGAATTTGAGGAAGAATGATTATATGTATAACTGAATCACTTTGCTGAACACTTGAAATTAACACAACATTGTAAATCAGCTATATACCAATATAAAATAAAAAAATTAAAGTATTGTAAAATTTAATTTAAAAATAAAAGGAATAGAGCATCATGCTAACTTAATTTAGGCAGAGAAGCCAATAGGCTGACTGACAAGTAGGGTAGCACAGCATGAGTGCCAGAGAAATACCCCCTCAACCCTGTAAAATTTGAAGAGAATTTTTTAAGAAATCATTCTAACAATGGGTCATATACTTTTGGAACTAGTTGTCCAACAAGAATTGTTCTATCCTAGTACCATATGTGTGTAGGAAAGAGGTGAACATATTTCTTATGAATGGATTTATAATTTGTTGTTTTTAAAAAGTCAGTGATATTTGGAGAGATGCCCAAACTTTGCTGTTTGCCTTAGAGTAAAACAAATTTTGGAGTCAGGCAAACCATATTCAAATCCCAGAGCCAGCATATATTGGCTCTTTGGTAGGCTGCTTCACCACTCTGAACCTCCGTCTCCTCTTCTGGAAATCAAGAAGAGCACCTTCCCATTAGGAATGTTGTGATGAAGGAAAGAGTAATGTGTAAAGCTCTGGGGAGGCTGGGGACTGAGGCTCTCTGCAAGGCTTGGTTTCCTATGTCATCTCCTTTGCACGTTGCCCTTTGCAGTATGCTGTCAGACTCAAAAGTCCCATCCTGGGAGACCCTGGTCAGCAGTACTTGATTCTATTCCTACTTTATACTTTCATCTGCCTTAATATTCATTCTTCCATATTCATTGAGCTTCCATTATTTCAAACATTGTTGGGGAAATAATGATGATAAAGACATACCTGCTCTCTGGACACTTACCTGGGTGAATGTTTTTTTGAGAGCTTCCTTGGTAGCTCAGCTGGTAAAGAATCTGCCTGCAATGTGGGAGACCTTGGTATGATTCCTGGGTCAGGAAGACCCCCTGGAGAAGGGATAGGCTACCCACTCCAGTATTCTTGGGCTTCCCTGGTGGTTCAGATGGTAAAGAATCCACCTGCAATGCAGATTTGATCCCTGGATTGGGAAGTCATGTCCCTCAGTCGGACATGACTGAGCAACTAAGCACAGGCAAGGCTGTCTTACCTGGGTGAGTGTCAATTGTTCAGTTGTGTCCGACTCTTTGCAACCCCATGGACTGGACTGTAGTCCGCCAAGCTCTTCTGTCCACAGGAAGTCTCCAGGCAAGAATACTGGAGTGGATAGCCGTTCCCTTCTCCAGGGGATATTCCTGACCCAGGGGTCGGACCCAGGTCTCCTGCATTGCAGGCAAATTCTTTACTTCCTGAGCCACCACAGAAACACCTTGTTGGGAGGGCTACACAAACACCAACCCTGCAAATAAAGTTATTTCAGAGAATGTTGTGAAGAGGTTCACAGGGTGGAGCATGACGGGGCTGAGGGCTCGATTCTTTTAGCAAGGAGGTGGGATGGGCCTTGGTGAGGAGACCATACTGAAGCAGTGTCCAAATGGATGAGAAAGCATCATTTGAAAATTGCAGGAGACGCGGTGGGTCGGGGTGCTGGGGGAGCATTCCAGGCAGATGGAGAAACAGGGGTAGAGACCCCAAGGCCAGAATGAGTATGACTGTCAAGGAACAGAGAAAGCCAGAGGGGAGAGAGGCAGGGACCAGAGAGAGACAGAGAGCAGCCAGCCCCGTTGGGCCTCGAGGCCAGGTCAGGACTCGGGTTTTGCTCTAAGAGCCGTAGGAAGCTAGTGGAGGGATGAGACCTGACTCACACTTGGAGAGGTCTTGTGGCTGCTGGGTGCTGAGCTGGACCCGCGGGCAGCCTGACTGACGGAAGCCCTGCCCCTGCTCCTCCTCTCTCCGCGGCCTCGCGGGGACACACGGATCTCACACCACATCTCTCCTGGTGCAGAGGTAATTTTGCACAAATCTCTCCCCTCCTGCATCTTATAGGACAAGTAAAAATCATTTTTCTCAAGTGAAGTATTTAATCCAAATATATATGTCGTTTCAGGTTTTAAAAATCAATTTGATTGGCCACAGGAAACGTATCTTGGCATCTCTGGGAGACAGGCTGCACGACGACCCACCACAGAAGCCCCCTCGGTCCATCACTCTCAGGGTAAGTACCCTGCGTGCTTATTCCGTCCTCCACTCATATCCTCAAAAACTGTGCTGTGCAGTAAGATGGGAATGACTGAAGCAGTGGGTCAGGAAGTACAGGCTGTTTTCCAGGTAGCTTACCTTATCTGTATAAAAAGCTTTCTTGCCTTTGATAGCATTTTCTAAGAGAAGGTTTGTTTTTCTCGACTGGTTAAATGTGTGTTTTTGAGATTTAGATAAACATCTGAAAAACCATCACCTTTAAAAAACCTCTCTGCTGCCCCCCATCCCACACTCCCCTCAACACAGAGAGGAAATAAATTTTCTGTCAAACTCCTCAAACCCACAGAAAGAAAATCGATGAGAACCAGAGTTAAGTTAAAGATCGATTTAAAATTAACCTTCGGGTCTTCTGTTTTTTAAGAAATGAATTGTTCGGTTTTTACCCACTTCAAAAATTCAGAATAGAGAATCTGGGACTTTAGTAAATTATTTCAGCTATATTTTAGAATTATGGGGTAGAAAAACTAGAGAGAAACCATAGGAGGAAGAGAGAAATAAAGTGGAAGGGAAGGAAGGCAAGAAAGAGCAGAGGGAAAAGGACAAAGAGAGAGAAGATTCCAGGGAGAATAGTCCCAGGAAGGAGTAACCAGCAGTCTCTGGTGTTTATGAGGCCCACAGGAACTTTTGAAAAATTCACCATAAAGCCAGGGTCTCCATGACCAGTTGGAGAGTTCCAACTCTATTCTCTTTGTTGAGCCCTGTACTTGCTTGCTTCGGATTCCTTTTCTGCAAGTGTCAGAAAGGGTAGTGATAATAAATGAACACAAAAGTGGCACTTAGATGTAACTGCCAGCAATGAAATGCCGCTGAATGTTTCTTATCAGCGGACTTCAGCAAACAGCATAACTACTGTCAGGATAGCAGAGGATTCAGGCAGGAGAGGAGCTGTTAAGATTTTGAGGCTGATTCCATTTTAAAGGAGAAGAAAATACACAAAGACTTCAGGAAAGGCGAGCGAATTGGCTCCAGGAGGGAGCCATGAGGAAAATTGATGACTAGGGGAACTGGGATATATGAGTTGTTTGGAAGCTGGTTGAGTAGTGACTATATATATATATATATATATATATATATAAAAGGACCTATTTTTCTCCCTCAATAGAAGGAGCCTCAGATAAATTGGGGGGGAAATGAGCTAGAAAGGGATTACTGTTTTGCCTTCGTTTTGCTGAATGAAGAGGAAAAAGATATAGGCACCCTCAGTGTAACCATCCTAAACGACCCTTTGGAGGAGTATTCCCTGCTACATCCCCTACTGCCTCTCCTTCCACTTCTGAACCTCTCCCTTTGGCTCTTTGGAAGAGACTTGAGGAAACAGCAAATAAATCAAAGAAAGAGGTTCCCAAGAAAACATGCAGGACCTTATTAATCCACCAGAGGCGGTCTGGAATGTCCTGGGGAGAAGTAGCTGGAGAACCAGCACGACCCAGTCCTCCTCTCACTCTCAAACACCAGAGCCCAGCTCTCCGCCGCCCTTTATCTTACTTCTCAGCCAGTTTCCCCAGTTGTCTTTGCCATCAAAGCCTGTCCTCGTACATTGCTCTGGAGTCCGTGCAGGTGGCATGCCATTTCCGTATCGTGCCCCCTCCCCAGCCTGATTGCCAGGCTGCTCTTTGATGGAAGATCAAGACCCATGAGGTCCTATTTTAGCTGTCTTGTCATGACACCTACGGTAATGAGGCCACTCTATTCACATTGAGACACAGTTCCCTCCCTTGTAGATACGTGTGACAGTGTGGGGGTGCCTAGCGTTTGTGTGCCTCTCTCCCGAGATCATCCATGATGGAGGCATAAGAAAACAGAGCCTGGCTCTGTATACTGTAAACCTGCGACCTGAAAGGCTTAAGGGGGGACATGTTGATCATGCCATTAATAAAATGGTAGAATGTCATTGATTCAACAGTTGATTTAAAAATGACTCCCCACTCCCGCGGTGTATCTTGTCAGTATTTCACAATTTTGAAACCAGAGGTCAGCCACAAGAACATGGTATTTATTTCATGATGTATTTCCATTCAGGAACCCAGTGGTAATCACACTCCTCCTCAGTTGTCTCCATCACTTAGCCAAAGCACTTACACCACTGGTGGCTCCCTAGACGTTCCTCACATTATCATGCAGGGCGATGCAAGGAGGAGAAGAAATGAAAACTACTTTGATGATATTCCCCGATCAAAACTGGAGAGGCAGATGGCCCAGGTAAGGTGTTCAGAGCCTCTGTGATGTTTTTGCCTTTCTCCCAGATAAAGTAATGCATTACGATTTTGAACAGTCACTTACAATGGATGCATATTGTACCCAACCTAACTGGAATTTTCCCATTTTATGTCATGACTTTTATTCCCTGCTCAGTTGAGCCAGATTGAAACAGACCTTTCTTGGAATGGAATGTAGACACAAATCACTGTTATCCAGTTCTTGACTGAAGATATTATGTCTGATCTCTTTGCACCCAGAAAGTCTTTGCTCTAAAGGGAATAATGCTCTGTAAGAGTCATATCACAATGAAAAGTCATCAAGTTTAAATTACAGAGTTAAATTGGTTGGATGACAGGGTGAAAGTCCCGAGGGCGGGGAAGGGGGGGAAGTAGGGCTAACTCCAAGTAATCCTGTTAATTTCCTGCCAAGTTTAGACATTTGTATAGACTTGCACAATGGGGACTAGTTGCAGCCATCTCATCTTGTCATCTTGAGTAGCTGAAAATGATGCTGCTGCCTGACACAAATACCTGAAGAGAGAGATCTGTCCTGTTCAGATTGCTTCATGTTTCGGGTATGGATGTCTGGGTCTCTCCTGTCCCCAGGTCACTGCTCAGAAATTCAAGTCACCCATAGCCAAATAGTGGCCCTGTCGCTAAAGCCCTTGCCGGTGGCAGCTTGCTCTGCAGTGTCACCCCGAGATTCAAAGCTGTGGGTCTGTTGACAACTATTGGCAGAATCAACTCTTTTCATCCTCATTCTAGGTTCAGACTGATGTGTTAAGAGACTTCTCTCTCCCTCCCACACCTAAGATGAGAATCTTGAGGCGAAAATTTGACTGTAATTGCTTTGCCTTGGTTGTTAAATATTTTTCTCATCTGTTTGGTGAGATTCTGTTTTTTTAAAGCCTTTGGTAAACATTCAATGCTACCGCTCGTGAAAGAAATGTGAAAAGAATGTTCTGGAAGCTGTGGCTATTCTGCCTACAAATGCCCTGGAGAGAAGGGGTCTGAGATATTGTGTCTCCTTTCAGCTTGCTCAGTACTGAATTGGTTTCAGGGTTCTTTGTGCAGAGAATAGCAGTATTGGGATTATGGAGAATCTTTTATTGCAGGGAGGTGGAAAAAGTAGGAGAGACAAGAAAAGAATAATCTTTCCTCTCTCCCTTGTTCAGTATTGTCTTTTAATCCTTATTACTGTTTCCACTGATTATTTTTAAAATAATGAATCTAAAACCTCCCCCCCCCAAATGTTCATATATTTTCTGCTATTTGTTAGTATTTGTGGATCACATATGTGGGTGAATTTCTCTAATGACAGCAGAGACATTTGTTTTAACCTTGAACATGTAGTCTTTATGTATGAATACAAACTGGATCTTTCCCGAACCCTTACCTACCCTGCTGGATAAGGGAGGATCATTCATTAATGAGAATTAGCCATTATTGACTGTGCCAAATTCAGCAACAGAATCACCTGGCTGAACTGCTCATGCAATTTATGAAATTTCTCCACATAGTGCAGTTTTTTTTCAAAGAGGAAATTAATTACTCTTCTGCCTGAGCGTGAACCCTCAGAGGTAATCTAGTAATTGCTCCCTTATGGTCTTTATGAGTTTCACAAGCTAGGGGAAGTATTACTTTTTTGAAGAGTTGAGATCTTTTTCTTGTCGTTCCAATCAGAATGCATCCCTTTCAGGAATTGTCTTGCCCTTGAGAAAATTGAATGAACTTCTATCTGGCCAGGTGAGAAAGGCACAAATGCAGAAAGAGAAGTGAGGTAAGCAGCAGATGAGATGTGAGCTGGAGAGGGTCTGTGTGTATGTGCTTATTTCTCTCCCTTCCCGCCCCCACCCTAGTGCTGTTCCCAGTGTTCAAATGACTGATGGAGACCTGGGCCTCCATCAGCAGCCAGGATCTTATTAGAAGCTTTCTAAAATCCCACTGCTCAATATAGTGCTTTTGCTGCAGAGTAAATAGGAGATGGCACTACAGGAATCCAATCAATAAGAAGACGAGATTTGGGGATCTCAACTCTTTATGTTGTGTTAATTGCAGTTTTTTATTTGTCTTGAGACTCTTTCCCAGTCTAGAAATGCTAGAAATCGTGGAGAAATGAATGGATACCTTTTAAAAAATAGCGTCATTTCAAAGCTTTAACCTGTCAAAATATGAAATACTCGGTAATTTTGTTGTTGAATAGTTTTATTTATGTGACTGTTCCACCATTCAGCCACTCTGTTGATGTTTTTTCTTATTTTTCTGTTTCTGGTTGTTTGCTGTAATAATTATATAGTGCTTTTGCTGCAGAGTAAATAGGAGATGGCACTACAGGAATCCAATCAATAAGAAGACGAGATTTGGGGATCTCAACTCTTTATGTTGTGTTAATTGCAGTTTTTTATTTGTCTTGAGACTCTTTCCCAGTCTAGAAATGCTAGAAATCGTGGAGAAATGAATGGATACCTTTTAAAAAATAGCGTCATTTCAAAGCTTTAACCTGTCAAAATATGAAATACTCGGTAATTTTGTTGTTGAATAGTTTTATTTATGTGACTGTTCCACCATTCAGCCACTCTGTTGATGTTTTTTCTTATTTTTCTGTTTCTGGTTGTTTGCTGTAATAATTTTTGAAATCCATTTGTTTTTTTTTTAATATATAATCCATCATACTCTCTCTAGACCAAGTCTTCCCCAAAGTTATGCCCTTAGCCAGTGTAAAGCTGAATTCAACTCTTCTTCCTAAAGACTTGAATTAGCAATTTAAATTCCTGTAGGAAAGCAGCTGGTTACACTTGCTTCCTACTGGGAGCTCAGTCCCCGCCCCCCACCATGAAATCCTTTCCCAAGGGATTTCTCCTGAGGGGCTTACTGGAGGTTGGTAATACATGCCTAGCCAGTGTTGTTTCCCACTAAAAGGCAGAAGTCCACCTTCAGGCTTTCTTACTTCCTAACAGAAAGGAAAATTAGGTAAAAGAAAACCACCAGGACAAATCCTTATTCACAGAGACCCCTCTGCTGCTTCAGGTTTAGCTGAGCCCCCTGCAGAGTGATTTGGAATTCTAGCCATAGGCCAGGAACTTGAAGCTCTTAGTGGCTACAGTAATTATAGGAACCTAACTTTGTTAATGTTTGCCCAGCAGATGTGTGGAAGTGCTTTAACTTAGTAAATTCCTGCTTAAGGTTAAATTGAGGTAAATTTAATGTCCATTCTACCTGTAAAATTTGTTAGCATATATTTTTCAAATGATAACACAGTATTTAATTACTTATTTTCCATTGAAACTGTTTAAAATACTTTTCTTGGAATCCAGAGAATTTTAAATAGCATGGCTATTGTTTGCTTTTATTCTGACATAAGCAATGTTGTGACATCAAATTGCCTTGCACAAATATGGGAGAAACAAAATCAAGTTAAGTACTATTAGGATTTTTGAAACCATGAAATGTAGTGATGTCAGCACGTTTAAACAATGGGTTTCCTATCATGCTGGAAACACTGGATTCATTGGCTCAGAAGTTCTGAAAGGCTCCCTGTTTCCACACCCCTGATAGATAAATGTCGCATTCACATTTGTATAATAATACCTTAATATGTATAGAGCTTGCTTTTCGATTTCCAAAGTGCTTTCACATCTGTTCTCTCATTTTAGCACAAACAAGGTGTCCTACACAACTATTTATGTGTGTGTAGCACACTGCAGATCAGCTTTTAAGTCCAGGTTCTATGGAGATAAGATAGTTAAGTGAAAAATATGAAAAACAATAACAGAAGGAAGAAAAATATTTCCAGTATTTAGGACCTAATCAACAATATTTAGAAATTTTCTTGAGTGATACTTAGGATAAGTCAAAATGTTCTTAAAATGAATAATAAAGAAGAGTAATGGAATTAATAAAATTTGGGACCACATGCTCCAAAGTTATGAAAAAGAAAAACGAATTTCCCAATGTGACACTTATAGCCATTTATTTATAACCAAATACTTATGGGAAAATGAAATAACCCTTCTATTTTCACAAAATAAAAAAGACTCCTGAGCAGTAAGAGAAAACCCACGCTAAAGAAGTTCTTGTGTTTTGATTGCTGTCATCTAAATAGAAATATCAATATTGCCTGAGGCAGTTACCTTACCCGAGGTACACAAACCTTAGAAGCAGACTTATCCACATTTCAAAGACTGGGAAACTGAGAAATTAAGTGACTTGGTCTGGGTAGCACAATGGGAAAGAGACAAAATCAGAACTTGCCTGAGGTGATATGTTAGGCACTAAAAAGGCTTTGTCTCCATTGCTTCTAAATCACTAGAAAGTTCATTCAGTTGAATGTCTAATATATTTTGATCCAAACAGTAGATCAATTACTTCTTTTTTTAATTAAATCTTCTTTAAAGTTTTTATTGAATTTCTTACAATATTGCTTCTGTTTTATGTTTTGGGTTCTTGGCCGTGGGGCATTAGGCATGTGGGATCTTAGCTTCTTGACCAGGGATCACAAATCTGCAAACCCTGCATCGGAAGGCAAAGTCTTAACCACTGGACCACCTGGACGGTACCTCAATTACTTCTTTATTTGAAAGCACTTTACATATTATGTTAATTCTACAAATGTTTGTTCTTTTTACACTGTTAGAGGAAGAGAAATGGAAACTGGGCCGCATAGAAGCCCTGCTGTGGCCCCACCCATACCTGAGACTCCACGTGCAGTGTCTTATTTAAACCTCACCACAGCCCCTCCATACTCAAGGAGCCCACGGCTTTGCCTCACAGCTGCTGCATGGCAGAGCCCAAACACAAGCCGTCTGCCTGACCATGTCCTATTCTTCTATGCCCCTAGTGGGCTACTTCTATTTTTAAATGCTATGAGATATCTAAACACTTCAATAAATACCAGTTTCCCATATGCTTTGTCAGATCCTCTATCCGAGAATTCTCCAGGCAAAAATACTGAAGTGGATAGCCATTCCCTTGTCCAGGGGATCTTCCCAGCCCAGGGATCAAACCCAGGTTTCCTGCATTGCAGGCAGATTCTTCACTGTCGGAGCATACGTACACAGAGACAGTGAACAGAACGAGGATAATATCGCCAGTGGTTAGTGGAAACTTATGGAATCAGCTCATGTTTCTCACTATAAAACTTAATTTTTTAAATTTTATTTTATTTCAGTATAGTTGAATTACAGTATTGTGTTAGTTCCAGGTGTACATGGGCATCACCAGATGGTCAACACCAAAATCAGATTGAGTATATTCTTTGCAGTCAAAGATGGAGAAGCTCTATACAGTCAGCAAAAACAAGACCAGGAGCTGACTGTGGCTCAGATCATGAACTCCTTATTGCCAAATTCAGACTTAAATTGAAGAAAGTAGGGGAAACCACTAGAACATTCAGGTATGACCTAAGTCAAATCCCTTATGATTATACAGTGGAAGTGACAAATAGTTTCAAGGGACTAGATCTGATAGAGTGCCTGAAGAACTATGGACGGAGGTTCGTGACATTGTACAGGAGGTTCGTGACATTGATCACGAAAAAGAAATGCAAAAAGGCAAAATAGTTGTCTGAAGAGGCCTTACAAATAGCTGAGAAAAGAGAAACTAAAGGCAAAGGAGAAAAGGAAAGATACACCCATTTGAATGCAGAGTTCCAAAGAATAGTGAGAAGAGATAAGAAAGCCTTCCTCAGTGATCAATGCAAAGAAATAGCAGAAAACAATAGAATGGGAAAGACTAGAGATCTCTTCAAGAAAATTAGAGATACCAAAGGAACATTTCATGCAAAGATGGGCTCGATAAAGGACAGAAACGATATGGACCTAAAAGAAACAGAAGATATTAAGATGAGGTGGCAAGAATACACAGAAGAACTATACAAAAAAAGATCTTCATGACCCAGATAACCACAATGGTGTGATCACTCACCTAGAGCCAGACATTCTGGAATGTGAGTCAAGTGGGCCTTAGGAAGCATCACTATGAACAAAGCTAGTGGAAATGATGGAATTCCAGTCGAGCTATTTCAAAACTTAAAAGATGATGCTGTTCAAGTGCTACATTCAGTATACCAGCAAATTTGGAAAACTCATGAGTGGCCACAGGACTGGAAGAGGCCAGTTTTCATTCCAATCCCAAAGAAGGGCAATGCCAAAGAATGCTCAAACTACCACACAATTGCACTCATTTCACACGCTAGTAAAGTAATGCTCAAAATCCTCTAAGCCAGGCTTCAACAGTATGTGAATTGTGAACTTCCAGATGTTCAAGCTGGTTTTACAAAAGGCAGAGGAACCAGAGATCAAATTGCCAACATCCGTTGGATGTTGGAAAAAGCAAGAGAATTCCAGAGAAACATCTAATTCTGTTTTATTGACTGTGCCAAACAAAGCCCTTGACTGTATGTATCACAACAAACTGTGGAAAATTCTTAAAGAGATGGGAATACCAAACCACTTTACCTGCTTCCTGAGAAATCTATATGTAGGTCAAGAAGCAACAGTTAGAACCAGACATGGAACAACAGACTGGTTCCAAATAGGGAAAGGAGTACATCAAGGCTGTATATTGTCACCCTGCTTATTTAACTTATATGCAGAGTACGTCATGAGAAACGCTGGGCTAGAGGAAACACAAGCTGGAATCAAGATTGGCAGGAGAAATATCAATAACCTCAGATATGCCGATGACACCACCTTTATGGTAGAAAGTGAAGAAGAACTTAAAAGCCTCTTGATGAAAGTGGAAGAGGAGTGAAAACGTTGGCTTAAAACTCAACATTCAGAAAACTAAGATCATGGCATCTGGCCCCAGCACTTCATGGCAAATAGATGGGGAAAGAATGGAAACGGTGAGAGAATTTTTCTTAGGCTCCAAAATCACTGCAGATTGTGACTGCAGCCATGAAATTAAAAGACACTTACTCCTTGGAAGCAAAGCTATGACCAACCTAGATAGCACATTAAAAAGCAGAAATTTACTTTACAAAGGTCCATCTAGTCAAAGCTATGATTTTTCTGGTAGTCATGTATGAATGTGAGAGTTGAACCATAAAGAAAGCTGAGTGCTGAAGAATTGATGCTTTTGAACTGTGGTGTTGGAGAAGACTCTTGAGAGTCCCTTGGACTGCAAGATCCAACCAGTCACTCCTAAAGGAAATCAGTCCTGAATATTCATTGGAAGGACTGATACTGAAGCTGAAGCTCCAATCCTTTGGCCACCTGATGCAAAGAACTGACTCACTGTAAAAGACCCTGATGCTGGGAAAGATTGAAGGTGGCAAGAGAAGGGGACAACAGAGGATGAAATGGCTGGAGGGCATCACCGACTTGATGGGGATGAGTTTGTATAAACTCCAGGAGTTGGTGATAGACAGGGAAGCCTGATGTCCTTCCTACAGTCCATGGGGTCAAAAAGAGTCAGACACGACTGAGTGACTGCTGAACTGAACTCCAGGTATACAGCGCAGTATGAGTTATACATACATGTATATATATCTGTTCTTTTTCAGATGCTTTTCCCTTATAGGTTATTACAAAATATTGAGTATAGTTCCCTGGGCTGTACAGTAGGTCCTTGTTGGTTATCTATTTTATGTATAATAGTGTATATGTGCTCATCTCCTCTTCCTAATTTATCCTCTCCCCATTTTCCCCTTTGGTGATTATAAGTTTGTTTCTGCGTCTGTGAGTCTGTTTCTGCTGTAGTATCTTCATTATCTTTAGATTTCACATATAAGTGACACCATGTGATATTTGTCTTTGGCTTGTTTTACTTAGTAGGATAATCTTTAGGTCCATCCATGTTGCTGCATATGGTATTATTTAATTCTCTCTATGGCTGAGTAATATTCCATTGTGTGAATGATAAAGAATATATGGTAATATCCATCCCATATCCATCAAGTGTCCTGTTGATGGACATTTAGGTTGCTCTCATGTCTTGGCTATTGTAAATAGTGCTGCTGAGAACACAAGGTGCAGGTATCTTGGCGTATAGTGATTTACAATGATGTGTTAGTGTCAGGTATACAGCAAAGTGAATCAGTTTTATATATATATATACACACACACACACACACACACACACACGCACATATATCCATTCTTTCTTAGATTCTTTTCCCATATAAACCATTACAGAGTATTGAGTAGCGTTCCCTGTGCTGTACAGTAGGTCCTTAGGATTGCAGGATTACATTGTAACTCTGTTTTTAATTTTTTAAGGAACCTCCTTACTGTTCTCCATAGTGGCAGTACCAATTTACATTCCCGCCAACATAGGAGGGTTCCTTTTTCTCCAGATCCTCTCCAGCATTTATTATTTATAGACTTTTTGATGATGGCCCTTCTGACTAGAATGAAATAATACCTCGTTGTGGTTTTGATTTTCATGTCTCTAATAATTAGCAATGTTGAACACTTTTTCATGTGCCCATTGGCCACCTGTATGTCTTCTTTGGAGAAATGTCTGTTTAGGTCTTCTGCTTATTTTTTGATTGAATTGTTTGTTTTTTTGATATTGAGCTGTTAGTGTATTTTGGAAATTAATCCCTTGTTGCATCTTCTGCAAATATTTTCTTCCATTCTATAGGTTATCTTTTCACTTTGTTTATGATTTTCTTTGCTGTGCAAAAGCTTTTAAGTTTAATTAGGTCCCATTTGTTTATTTTTGTTTTCATTTTCATTCCTCTAGGAGGTAGATCTAAAAAGATTGCTGTGATTTGTCAGTGTTCTGCTTATGTTTTCCTTTAGGAGTTTTATAGTATCCGCTCTTACATTTAGGTTTTTAATCCATTTTTGAGTTTCTGCCGTGTTTATTTGTTGATCCTCTTGTGGGAACTCCTCCCTGAACATCTTGGGAGAGCTCTGCCTTCCTGCCATGTTTGTGAAAAGCTTTGTATGTAGGTGTGGGGTTTATTGCTCAGAGAGAGAAGTTCTTGCCTGTGGGGGTCTCTCCAGTGAGTGGATGCTGCTTCCTTAGCAGCATCTTCAGTTGGAGTTTTGATCTGGTTTCTTTCTACTCTGGGAGCTGTGTCAAGACATGTGATTTCTCTAACTTTACTTTCCTCGTCTTTAAAACATAGATAAAGACTGCCTCACAGGTTTGTGTGAATCAGATAATTTTTGTGAAAGTATATTCTAAACTATGAATCATTATTGTGTACATATAGATAGATGTATGACTGTCAGTTCAGATATATCCTCTATCAGTCCCTAATTCAAAAGTCCCTGGTTCATAGTAGGACCAGTTAATAACAAAAGCGTTAGGTAAGTGGTCAGAGAGTGGTAACAATCTATAAAGACCACCCTTTTGTTCCAGTATTATACAGGCTTAGGATATATATTGAGAATGAAATTGGAACTTTCCTCCTTATTATGTTAATTGTATAAATATGAAGGCCGCCACGGAGTATCTCTCATGATGGAAAAGGGATCTGTGAGATGATCACAAAGCGAGTGAAAGCAGAGGAGAGCTGGAAGAGTTCTCTGCAAATTAAGGGTATGAAAGTATGAAGCAAAGGATATCTTACAGTAATAACACATTATTATTGTAACGTGGTAAGAGAAAACATTAAGCAAGAAAGAAAGGATTGTTTTTTCCTTAAATGAATCTTACAACTTGAAATAACTAAGTACACAAAATTGTTAACTAGAGAAGCATAGATATCCCAAAAATCCATGAGGTAAACACTGAGCCAGCCTCTGAGCACAAAGATAGTAATTTATTCTTCTGTACTTTCCCTGAGAGAAAAAGCCTGGTCTTCCTAGGTTCTACCCATTGCTCTTATGTGATGGAATTTATAGAATCAGCCTTCAGAAAATGGTGCAACTGTTTTGAAAAGAACAGCATTTTACAAAGTGATTTCCCACCCCCCATGAAACAAGTTTTATTACTGAGTTACATTAGATTTTTTCAAATGTCCATAAGTTAGTGGCTAGTTTTTAATTTAGATTTTTATCACTTCGCTACTACTCAGAAAAACTCAGCATGTCCATTACTTCAGAAATTTTTACAAGAGTCTAGGAAGAACAACTCCTAAACTTCAGCACAGACTGCTGCTGCTGCTGCTAAGTCGCTTCAGTCGTGTTCGACTCTGTGCGACCCCAGAGATGGCAGCCCACCAGGCTCCCCCATCCCTGGGATTCTCCAGGCAGGAACACTGGAGTGGGTTGCCATTTCCTTCTCCAATGCATGAAAGTGAAAAGTGAAAGTGAAGTCGCTCAGTTGTGTCCAACTGCCAGCGACCCCATGGACTGCAGCCTACCAGGCTTCTCTGTCCATGGGATTTGCCAGGCAAGTGTACTGGAGTGGAGTGCCATTGCCTAATGTATAACTCAAAAAAGAAGGTTAAGAATAAACTCCATAAGCTCTTCCATCAGGAGCTCTCAGTATGGCAGCTTGTTGGGCAGAAAAGCTAACACCCAGCTTCAGTGATAACTTGGGATGTTGATAATATCTGTGCCCCATTTCAAGCCAGAAACTTTGGACCATCAGCCATCTATTCCCAAAGGCATCATGCCAAGCAAAAGTGGAAAATAGTGCTTTCATACCTGGAACTTAAACCTGATGTGTTGCACACCTAGTTTATTATTGTGGATGGTTAATTGCCTCTTGTCAACATATATGCTACTCTCCCCATGACAGTTTTGGTGCTGGAAATTCCAATATAATTAGCATCTTACAGGCAACATTGAAATGTTATTGTCTATCCTGTACCACTGTCAAAAAAATAATGAGAAGAATTTGGAGAATCACTCAGATGGATTCCCCTTCAGGCTTTGATACTCGTCTTACAACTCTCGATTCTTTCATTCTCTGTCAATTTCATCAGTGAAGCAAATTAGACAACCAGGAGTTTGTTCTGATCGATGCCATCAGACCTAAACACCTCCAGTCACTTTGTGATGCCACCACCTCCCCTTCTGTGCTGGTACTTAACCAAGAAGAATGTTTCCAGTGAAAACCAGATCACAGATTTTTAAAAAGACATAAACAGAAAAGGTCCTATTTTCAACTGAATATGTAAGAAATCTGACAATATATGAAAAACCCTATTTTAGTGAATTGATCTTGTGATATTTAGTGGAGCCTTAGGCTGGCTGACACTAGCAGCTTGTTCACAAAGAGGCACACCAGGCTATTTTTCTCCAGTTGTTAAATTTTCAGAATGTTTCTCATTAGATTCAGTCCAGTTCCTGGGTCTGCAGGTCAACGTTGGCTGTTATAATCTGACCTTGATACATTTTCAAGTGGTATGAGAATTCTCTTATTCTTCTTCTTCCTTTTCTTTATCCAGTATTAAAGAAACTAAAGAGGTTTTTAATGTCTAGGGGAAATAGGGCTTATTGAGCAATCCTATCTCAGTAACTTCTGTTCATGTATGGGTAAAGTAATAAATCAGCAGAGACTCTGCTGAGTGCATGCAGGTAAGAGAAATCCAACCCAAGCATAAAAGGGCACATATTTGGGTCATTTTTGCTGCACAGTCCTGGTAGCCTGGGTTCAGGTGCTCACTTGATGTCTTGGTCTTGGACTCCTTGTGTCTGAGCTCTGTTGTCCTCTGGGTTGGCTCTTTTCTCAAGCAGGCCTTTTCTGCATGAGGGGAGTTTCAAGTCCAATTCCTGTTACACTGGGAAACCTGTGAAAAAGAGGGCTTATCTGACCAAGAGTTCCCCCAGAAAGACCCAGGATTGAGTCCCATTGGTTCAGATTAACCTGCATCTGGTTTGGATCATTTATCTGCCCTGAGCTAACCACACAGGAGTGTGTGTGTGTGTGTGTGTGTGTGTGTGGTGTGAGATGTGATTAGCTAGGAGCATGTGTGTGTGTGTGTCTGTCTGTGTGTGTGTGTGTGTGGTGGTATGTGTGAGATGTGATTAGCCAGGAGTGTGTGAGCGCGCGCGCGCATGTGTGTGTGTGTGTGTGTGTGTGTGTGTGTGTGGTGGTATGTGTGAGATGTGATTAGCCAATCCTGGGTCATGTGCCTAGAGATGGCTTTAGCTCCACCAGAACCACAGGAACTGAGGGGTGAGAAGGGAGGCTCCTCCCGTTGACAGGCTGTTATCACCAGAAGTGACAGTGGCTCTGAGCCAACAGAGATAGCAGTGGTGAGCACTCCAATAAACTCACTTCCAAATTCTGAAAATGTTTGATGGAAAATTATTATATTATTAATACAGGCCTGACCTGCTACAGTCCATGGGGTTGCAGAGTCGGATACAGCTGAGCGACTGAACAGCAACAATATGAGTATTACTTTCATTTTTGTGTGCTTAATTTGAGGAGCTTTTAAAAAATAACATGTACACTCATGGTGGATTCAAGTCAATGTATGGCAAAACCAATACAATATTGTAAAGTAAAATAAATAAATTAATTTAATTAAAAAAATAAAATACTAACATAAAAAAAATAAAATAAAACTAACATATTTGAAGAAATGAGATCAGGGTTAAAAACCCTGTCTCTAATATCTAATACCTCTGTAACCTTGAACAAGCCTCTCAGCTACTCAGGGCCTTGGTTTTCTCTTCTTAAAGTAAGATTATTGCCCCCTCCCATCACTGTTGTGAGGCACAAGTAAAGTAGTAGTTGTCACGTATTTAACAAACTATATAGCTCTACATTTGGGTGGCTTGGGAAATTATTATTTTGAGATAGCTCTAACCTTCTTTTCTGTGCATTTTCAACTTCAACTGGTAATAAATGCATTCTAAAATAAAGCTCATAATTTTTAGCTGTGTTTTACAAAAGTATTTCTATTTTCCAGCTGGTAAACCCCAAACTAATACCTCTCCACTGATATGGAAACAATAGTTCTTAGGACTACAAGCACTTTACAAGAACTTCCTATCTGTATCATAACCTAGTTAGTATTGAAGCTTTTTGGAGAGGATTTATGGATGATTCCATACTTAAATACTTTATGAGTTAACATGTATTAAAATATGCCTTTATATGTTAAAACATTTTATTTCTCTTATAGTAGAGTCTATGTGGGCTATGTAGAGGTGAGACCTGACTCTTCCTTATTTTTTAATTCCTATAATAAGCATCCCATACTTATCAAATTATACAAGGTTTTTAGGCACTGCAAAAGCCACAGTTTTTTAAGATTTATTTTAATTAGAGGATAATTGCTCTTACAGTGTTGTGTTGGTTTCTGGCATACAACAATGTGAATCAGCTATAAATATATATCACCTGAATCCTCAGAGCCAGGATGAGGACAGTGAACTGCCTACCAGCTCTAAGCTAGGCAGGTGATTAGTTCATTGTCATCATCCTCAGAGCCAGCACTGATTAGTACAGCTTTATAATGAGGAAGTCAAGGCACAGAGGGTTTATGCTGTTGGCCCAAGACCACAAAGATTGTAAGAAGCAGAGTCAGTACTTGAACCCAAGCTGTCTAGCTTCAGAGACTGTGCTTTAACCACTGTGATGATGAACCCCTGGGTTGTATCTACACAGCAGACACGCTGCTGCTGCTAAGTTGCTTCAGTCGTGTCCGACTCTGTGTGACCCCATAGACGGCAGCCCACCAGGCTCCTCTGTCCACAGGATTCTCCAGGCAAGAATACTGGAGTGGGTTGCCATTTCCTTCTCCAATGCACGCATGCACAATAAATCGCTTCAGTCATGTAATACTCTGTGCGACCCCATGGACAGTAGCCCACCAGGCTCCTCTGTCCCTGGGATTCTCCAGGCAAGAATACTGGAGTGGGTTGCCATTTCCTTCTCCACACAGCAGACATGACACATTCTAAAAATACTCTAGAACCCCAAGAGGCTCCAGTACAATGTTTTGAGACCTTTGACATATTCTGCGAGTAATACTTAATACTTTATGTAAAATCACGTGTAGTAGAGACTTGAATCTCTAAGGTGGTGTGGACAGACATTATATCTGAAGAGAATCCTTTGCTCTTGATATCCAACTTTTCATTCTTTACAAATCAAGGGGAGTAAAAACTCCATGAAATCAAAATTATGTGATCTCCACCTTTCTGTATGGATCTCTACTCAGGCTTGAATGCAGCCTCGCAAGAATTTACAGTAACTTGCATTCTCTATATACATTTATGGCTAGAAGTTTCTTTTGTGCTCCTGTTAAAGAAAACCAGAGAATTTAGGGTGAGAAGGGGCCAGAAAATGTATCCAGTCTTGTGTCTTGATGCAGCAGCCCCTCCAACACATCCTTAGAAAACAGCCACAAGTTTATACCTCTACTTGTCTCTGTAAGGCCGCCCTCACTTTGTGAGGCAGCCAGCCCCATCATCACTGAATAAGTTCTAATTAATAGGACTTTTGCCTTAAAGCATATTGAAATTGCTGCTGCTGCTGCTGCTGCTGCTGCTAAATCGCTTCAGTTGTGTCCGACTCTGTGCAACCTCATAGACGGCAGCCCACCAGGCTCCGCCGCCCCTGGGATTCTCCAGGCAAGAACACTGGAGCGGGCTGCCATTTCCTTCTCCAATGCATGAAACTGAAAAGTGAAAGTGAAGTCGCTCAGTTGTGTCCGACTTTTAGCGACGCCATGGACTGCAGCCCACCAGGCTCCTCCGTCCATGGGAGTTTCCACACAAGAATACTGGAGTGGGGTGCCATTGCCTTCACCAGTATTGAAATTAGCCCCCGTAAAATTCCCATGTAGTCAGTTAATGCTTTCTTCTGAAAACACAGAGAGTAAATCTGCTCCCTTTTGCTGAGAATAGTGAAGACTAAAGACTCTGTGATGTCTTTCCTTTGCTATATTAACCACTTCCAGCTCTTGCCAATATCTTTCTGATAAGAGGGATGTGGGCTACATAGCGTTCTGATTCCCCAGCTCTGGTCATGTCGGCTTTGTTGATGTTCATGCTTAACACTGGGATACTATTAATTCTTGTTGAACTTTTCTATGAAAATGCTTTAGTCTTTCTCAGTGGCCATGAGCCATGCCTCCCTTCTCAGGCCTCAACAGTGCTGTGTGTGTGTGTGTTTAACCTTAGTGCAGGATCTTACATTTACATTATTCTTTTGCAGGTCTAACAGTCTTATCAAGTAATAAATCCTATTCTATCAGTGCCTTTTTAGAACTTGGTCAATGCTCAACATGTCACTGATCCTTCCCAACTATGTAATGTGCTGATTTTAAAAGCATACCTCAAAAATGTACCTATCAAGTAACTCCTCCAGTGTGTTGACTTCAGTGTTGAACAAGGCAGACCTGAGGAAATAACTGTGTAGCCTTCCATCAGAGACCTCTTGGGTTGGCATCATTCAAGATGATCATTCAAGCAGACCTTGTTTTCCCATATATTCCACAAGGATAAAACGAGGAAATAGTGGGGTCTTAATAAGTATCATTGAATGAATGGCTTTGTCCACTACCCCCTTTTTTTAACTTCTTAGCTGCACCATGCAGCAAATGCAATCTTACTTCCCCAACCAGGGATCAAACCAGCTCCCCCTGCAGTGGAAGCTCGGAGTCTTAAGTGCTGGCCTGCCAGGGAAGTACCTCCAACACCTCTTTTTTTACTAAAGGCAGAAAGCGGTATTGAGCATACAGTTTGTAAATGGGTTCAAATTCTTAAAAATGACATCCTCGATTTACAAGAAAGGAGCATGATTTATGTTTTAAAGTGATGTTACTGGCAAAGAACAATTTTTACTTTGCAAAATTGAATTTCTTTGCAGCAGTTCATGTTATGATAAAAAGCTGACTGCTGCTGTTCGAATGAGTGATTAATATTTCTGCTAATGGCCCTGAAAAATGTTTGTGTCAGGAGTAGCCAGACTTGGAGGTAGAACAAGTAAAATAGTCCATATTGCAAGAAACAGCATGATCCCAATTGACTTAAATTTCCTGCAACATCCAGGGAACCTGGAGCGCTGTACAATAAGATCTGATTGTACAATCAGTGTTCCACTTTTGTTCCTCTGCTGTGTTTTTTTTCTTGTGAAGAGATTTTCATAAATTTCATAAATAACCCTATAATGTCATTTAGGTCTACAACTGTCATATTAGGGAATGCAGGTTATGTATTATCTCTGCAAATGAATAACAGGTCACATAGCTTTAGTTCTCTCCTGTTTTGGCAGCCGAGAGCTTACTTTATGTGCTGTCAGCACCAGAGTCAGAATTTAAAGGGAAAGAGGGAAGAAAGCGAGGAAGGGGGAGGAGAAGAGGGGAATAGAAGAGAGGGAGGAAGTGGGAGAGAAAGTTGTAACTTTGCAGGCAGCAAGTACTGTCAGACTTCGTATCATGTCGGGGTACTAATGATGAGACCAGATGTGGTGTTTACTTCCACTTTTGCTAGATTGATTCATTCTGATGCCAGCAGTAATGGGTCACACATGGAAAAATGACTGTTGGCCTGGCTTTTCACTTCCAGCAGGTGATTACTGATCTGTCCCAGAATGTCCCTGATACAGGGACAAGGTCATGTTCATGAAGGTGTGAGAAGACTGCTCTTTAAGAAAGGGAAGAAATGATGGGGAGCGGGATTTTTTTTGAGTCCAGTATTCCCTGCAAATAAAATAGTTGACTTGAAACCTTTTACAAAAAGAGTCAGTGGTAAGAAAGCCTGAACTTGAGACGTTCCCAGCATAGTTGAAAAGAAAGAATCACATATAGCTGTTACAGGGGCGTGTATGCATCACAAAACTCACCTGAGAGGAGAGGAAGAGCATGGCTCCGGCTGTGATGACGGGACAGAATAAGATGCTGGCCTGCGGCTTCTGGGTACCTCAGGAGAGACAAAAGGTTCTGGTTTCTGACTTCCAGGCAGGGTTCTGCGAGTGCCCACGGAAGAGGAGACCGCAGGGGCCATTGCTGCTGAGGAGAAGATGCGCGCGAGGTGTTGGGTGCCTGGTTCCTTGGCTGAACTGAATCTGTCTCACTCCATCCTTTGACAGGTCTCACCTCGTTCTGGGCTCTGCTCAAGGAGCTGCCGAGTTTTCTGGCTGCTGACCAAGGCTCCCTTTGTTAGGGTGCCCTTTTTTCTTTTGCCTTTGAAGCTGTTTTGTTCTCTCTTCAAGTTTGTTTTTGTTTTATTTTAGAAGCGCTGTCATTTGAGAGAAGAAATGGACTTCATTACTCTTTTAACTTTCACTCTGAACCTTTCCTATTTCTTGTTGGACTCTTTCTGGTCCATTTCTGAACACCCCAAAGTGTGAAAGAATTATGACAGACAGAAGAGAAACAGAGGGAAGGTTTTTTTTTTCAGGGCTAGAACAAGGCAGAAAATTTCATCTCTGATGGAACCTGACCAGAGGGCTCTATTCATACAAGTTTCTTTATTAAACTAGCTACACAGCATCAGCAGACACATGGAAGGTTTTCAGTGCCTAATTGATGTTACTGAGCGGGTGGAGCTGTCACAGACTTGCTCCTTCCAAGACCAACCATCAGCTTCTGAATCCCAGTTGACTACGGGTCCTGACAAAAGAAATGGATCATGTCCATAGCAATGCCTATTCTGTAAGCATTGACTGAAAGCAGGGCTGACCCTACTCACATTGTGACCCATGCCTATACCCCATAGATGAAAAGTAATTGTCTCTGAATGAATGTCAGGGTGCCAGGAAGACAGGTTCTTATGCTCTAAACTTTTCCCCCCATTTTCAGTTTGCACTTGAAAGAATAATCCCTTTGTAGCATGGAAAGCATAGACTTAATTTGGGTATAATATGCTGGGTGCTTGGGGAAGACTTCTCTGGGAAGGCAACCCTGGAGTAGAAGGTGAGAGAGGGATTTGGTCATGCAGCATCTGGAGAAGGGGAGACAAGTGCAGAGGCTTTGATACAAGAGTGCGCTTTGCTGTCCTCAAAGTGTGAACAGGAGGGAGAGAGGTGAGGCAGGGCAGGGGTAACAGAGGATGGAGCTCCTTGCAGGCCCATTATTAGGACTGACTTTTCTTCTGAGTTAAGTGGAGCAGAGCAGCACGATCCAGCCTTCATTTTAAACGGATCGTTTTGGCTGTTGTATTGAGAATCAGCACAATGGGGCCAAGTATGAGAGCAGTGAGACCAGTGTAGAAGCTAATGAAAGAATCCAAGTGAAAAAAGGTAGCATCTTGGACCAAGTAGGGATAGGACGGTGAGATTTTAGAAGTAAATTCAGTAGGATTTGTTGCTGGATTGAATGTGAAAGGTGAGCAAGAGGATGACCCCAACTGGAAGAAGAGGGTTGCCATTTAGTGAAGACAGTTTATAGGAGAGGAGAGGTCATTGAAGCTTGGTTTGGGGCATTTAATTTAAGGTTAAGATGCTTTATTAATCATCAAGATTAAGAGAAGTGTTAAGAAGGCTGGGTGTCTGCCTCTGGAGTTCAGAGGAAAGGTTTGGGCTGGAGACATAAATTTGGGCATCAGGATAGGATGAGACCACCTGGTAAAGCCAGAAGTAAAGCATTAAGGACTTATACTCCAGGGGTCAAAGGAGATCAGATCACAGTAACCAGCAGAGGAGCTAGGAAATGGGAGGAATGATCAAGTGTCAGATGGTCAAGGAAAATGAACAGTTGGATTTGACAAAATGAAGAACAGTGCTTTCGGTAGAGTGGGCTCACATGAGGAGAGGAAAGGGGAAGCAGAGACCATATAGATAGCTCTCGGAGCCTTTGCTTTCAAAGAACAGAAATTGAGCAGGAGCTCAGGTAAAATATTGGGTCAAGGGAAGGGGCTTATTTGCTTTTAATGGGAGATGTTTCAGTACTTGCCACAGATGTTCAAAAAACAGACAATGAAGAATAGAGAACTTACTGTAAATTGCCAGGTTACTACCAATTGAGCAAAAAAGAAGTCGACCTTTAAGAGAAAGACTTTGGAGATAGATAATATTCGTTTTAGTTTGTTATTAGATTTGAATGCAGATGCGTTATATTTTCTAAACTGTACTCATGGTAACCTGAGGTATTTGATGGTAACAAGAACAGGATGTGTGTTGTATTTGAGAAAATGTTTCCAGAGTCAGGAGAAAGGTCTGAACTTGAGATAAAATTATGCATCTCCAAAAGTGTGCTGACTTCATCACCAAAGAAATAAATATTAAATTATTGATATCTCAGTTCTAAGATTTCTATCCCTTTATTTGAATTTCATGGTAATTCAAATTCAGATCAACTAAATTAGCCTTTGCAATGTATGAGAAAAAGGAACTGAGAGAAAATTAATAAGCATATGAAATTGCAAAGGCTGTTTACCATCCTTTTACAGAAGTGTTTCCAGGCTCCTACAAGCAGCCCGTTAGCAGAAGGTCTGCTAATTACAGATGTTCCTCTCTTTTCAACAAAGTCAGCAGCTCTTTTTCAGCCTTTATCAGGAAAAAATGAGACCGTCTCTAACAAGAAGTCTGCAAGGTTAATCTCTGATGCATTTTGCCAGAAGTGTGTTAGCAGTGATGTAGTTTACTGAGGGCCCAAGTGGCAGCAACAAAGTAGATCAACTAAAAATTATAATGAGGAGAGTAATTAATGTTTCCATGGTGCTTGGTCATTTGCCAAGAAATACTGAACACGTTCTGTGATTCCATTCACTCAGTCAGTACGTTTGACAGCTTCTGTATTTCAGGGCCTAGAAACCTAGTTGTGAAAAAGTTCCCTTTTGCGTGAAGCTTAGCGTGAGCTATACAACAACCTGGTGAAATAAGTAGGCCGAGTACTATTATTAATCTTTTCAGATGAGGATATTCTAATGTTTAATTAAAACTTAGATTTAACTCACTTCTGTTCTAGGAATTTGGGCCCCAGCTGAAATTTTATCACTGGTATTTTCTTTCTCAAAGATTTGAACACCTAAGTACTTCAATACATGTTGTACTCTGAAATGTTATCTTCATAAATATAGTGAAGGAGAAGAGGGGGTCAGAGGACGAGATGACTGGATGGCATCACCAATGCAAAGGATACGAACTTGGGCAAACTTCAGGAGATGGTGAGGGACAGAGAGGCCTGGCATGCTGCAGTCCATCGGACACGACTGGGTGACTGAACAACAACAAATATAATGAAATTCTGCAGGGAAAGCTCTTTTGCATTTAAAAAGTTCATTCCAACACTCGGTCTGATAACCATGTGTCTGGAAGAGCCATTCCATGTTATGAAGACACCAGTTATAGCTGGCCCATCTTAAGTTACTACTCTAGGAGCCTGATCAAGTCTTCACTGTCATCAAAATTGGCTTCCCTGGTGGCTCAGTGGTAAAGAATCCTGCCAGGACAGGAGACGTGGGTTTGATCCCTGGGTTGGGAAGATCCCCTGGAGAAGGAAATGGCTACCACTCCAGTATTCTTGCCTGGGAAATCCCATGGACAGAAGAGTCTGGTAGGCTACAATCCATAGGGTTGCAAAAGAGTTGGACACAATTCAGTGACTAAACAGCAACAACAATCATCGAAGGTAGTGTGATAGCTGACATGTATCAGCTTTTTAAAAAACCAACCTCCATAACATACTATTCACTGCCTTTATTTTAAGCTGTTTTTAAAATCTGACTTTTTACCACTTGCATTGAGGCACATAATTATTAGAAATGAGAACATATTTACTTTAAGTTTGCACATAGGTTTTAAATAAAAAAACAGTTACTGTATCTTCTTTAAAAGGTATATATGCCACATGGGAACTCTCTTCAGTGTATATGACTGGAGGTAGGTTTTATTTCTTCATTGAAAAAATCTTACACATATTTTTAAAAAATAAAATAATTATGGCACAAGACCATCTCTTCCTTCCTTAACTCTCTGGTAACTTCTGTGACTGTTGGGAGATATATTCATGTAACAGGATGCTAAGGGGGAGCTTTCCTGTAGGCTCTAAGCACTGCACGTTCTAAAGGGAGAGCTGCTGGTAGTGGAGCCCCTCCCTCCTTGGAGTTGACCAACAGGTGGTGAGTCCTGTCCTGCATAGGCAGCTGCCTGTCCCTGGAGGCAGAAGATTGCTGCTGGGAGGGCGGGGGGCGCAGGTCAGAAGAATGTCTTTGCCACAGTGGAAGGAGCTGAGGCTTTCCCTCCCTTCCCAGGGGAGGGGAGAGAGCACATGCCCAGGACACGCAAGCCTGGGGAGAAGGGTTCCAAGGGTAACGTTCACCCAGAGTGGGGCAACCTGGCGTCTCTCTCTGTCAGTGGACTTCCGGGAGCAGACACGTGGAGACCAGCCTGAACTGAGGAAGAGAGAACTGGAGGGAAATGTCCTGGCAGAGAGTGGAGTGGTTGCAGGCCACGTACTCTGCTTGGCGCGGATGTACGTGTGTGGTGTGGGTGGGCATTCAGCAAGAGGCTGGGCTTCTGTGTGCTCCCCTCCTCCCACCCAAGGGGCGTGCGTGTGTCCTAGGAAGGTTGAGCAGGGGTCAGAGAAAGTCACCCTAGAGCCAGATTTCTCACATCAGGAACAGTGCTATCTGGACCCCATGTCCTTCCCAACAGAGCCCTCCAGAGAACCTGCGCAGATACAGTAGAATCCAGGGCCAGGCAGCTCTTACAGGAGGGGTCAGAGACCAAGTTAGTGTTACCTTGATAAGCAGACAACCAGCAGAGAGAATTCAGCCACTGCCAGATAAGAAAGGGGCCCTTGTCCTTCTCCCCAGCGAAGTGCATGGAGGAGGTAGAGCTTGGGGTAGGAGGGCTCCGAGGTGGGCTCTGCTGCCCCATCAGGTGTGTGAGGAGGAAGGGCAACATTTGAATCATATATGATATTGGAGTATGGCCCATCTGGGGGTAATGATTGGAAAACAGAACATTAAGGTATCTGAACCCCGTGTGGAGTTGAGACTGTTTCGTAAACTGACTCCATTTATATGCGTTTCTTTCAGGATTAGTAAACAGACTCCATATAACTGAATAGCCCCTTCGCCTTCTGGTGAAGTCATTACTGGGCTGGCACTCCTTCCTAGCCAGCTGATATGTTGTAACACTTTCCTGTGTGACCTCAGCAAGCTACTGAATCTCTCTGGATGTCATTGTCTTCATCTGTCAGATGACAGGTGATCCCTGGGTTACTTCTGTCACTAAAATTCTGTGAACGTTGTAGAAGATGTAATGTATGTAAAAGAATTAGCTCAAATCTGTGGGTGACAGTGCTTTAAGGGTGTCCTCGAAGTATGTTTGGTGCCAGTTAAGATGGTAATCCTACTGAAGCATGGAGTTAATATATTTAAATCAGATGACAGCTATTGGAGGCGAGGCTGAGAGTTTAATGACCCCAATGCTTAACTTGCTAGAGATTTAATTTTTGAAAAGTAGGAAGGGGTAGATGCCCCCCTGTGGAGAAAATGGCATGATGTTTAGGGCAGAAACTGAGAAGAGCAGAGCTGCTTTTAAGTGAAGGTGGTTGGACGTGCCTTTTGGTCAGACCCCAGGTATCTTACTTTCTTAACAGAAGGCCAGTTACCTGACAGTCTGTCCCCAGCAAGCCATCCAGATGACAGAAGGGATGGAGAGCAAGATGTAGGTGGGTATGGAGCTGCGTTTGGAACTGGAGAGAGAGATGTTAAATTTATGGTGAGCGTTTCTGGGAGGGTGGAGGTGGGAGAAACATTTAGCCAGAGGAAAGCTTTCGCTTCCACACTTCCGCACTTGCTGGTGATAGGGTTCCTTGCTGGGTTTCTAAACCATACTGTGCTTGTGTTCTTATCTCCTCTCTGCACTGATCTTTGTGCGCTCTGCTTGTGAATTCTGAGGATGTTCACAGTGTTTGGCTGAATAAGCTTAAGCGTTCTGCCATTTTCTGTGATTCGATTTCACAGTGCCTTTTAGGTGATGGAATTCAGGAAAAGAACTCTGTAAAGGTCAGGCCAGGAGCCTCGTTGGCTTATCTGGTGGTTTCTGCTGTAACTCCTGGGAGGCTGCTGGTTCATTGGGCATTTGGTTCTAAGCAAACATTACTGCCTTTTAATAACTGTTGGATAATAACTATTGGATTGTTAATGGTGTGGTGGCGAGTCTAAAACATGGAGCTGACTCATTAGGCTCATAAAAAAGCAAATGCTGGTACCCAGAGTTTATGGTGAGTGACAGAACTGAGCTTCCAGACCCCAACTAACCCCCCATCCCGCCTCCATGGCGCCCCCTCCACCACCACACGCTCCCACTGCTGGGCAGCAAACAGACACTTCTCCCCTTGTTAATCAGAGTTTTTCCCTTGAGAACTCTGGAGGGGAAAATATCTTCTAGGTTTATCAAGCTGAGCAGTGACTAAACTAGGAAAGTCATTTTATTGCATTGTTTGCTCCTGGTCATTTCCCATAAGAAAATAAAAATGTTTGGCCTGTGTTAAAGACTTTTTTCCTATCTTTCTTGAACTTCATGAAAATATTTATGCTACGAAATGAATGACATGAAGGGGGAAGTATTTCCATTCTCTTTGGCAAGTAGAAAAACAGAGTTTGCTTTTTTCAAGATGTGAGTGGATTGGTAATTTCCTTTGACATAAAATTAATGCATAAATGGTCTTTTTTTTTTCTCCCAGCCAACCCAAAATGTTTTTAAGCAAAAAAATGACTTGGAAGTCAATTATTAAACCTCGGGCACCCTAAAACATTTTTTGAGTGTTGTTGTTGTTTTTTTAAGAAATGTGATTCTTTGCTCTTCATTATTTTCCTCCTTCCCTTCCTTGATGCTACCTTGGTAGCTGCCATGTTTTAAATATTGACAAGATGAGATAGTTTTCTGTTTATATCAGCAGTCGTCTGTCTGTGAGATATGGACGAATCAGAACGCTGGATTTCCTTTCTCAGCCATCCATCAGGTTCATAATGTAAGGTTACAAATGGTTATTTTCTCTTCCTGAACTTGCGCTGTGTCGTGTGTTGCAAAGTGTCGTCAATAGCTATAGGGACTATGTCCTGGCAATGCAGAAAATTTGTGATGTCTAACAACTCCTGAGATTTTTTTTTAATTGTTTATTATACTTCATTCACTGTGCCTTGTGACTAGTTAACGTGCAAAACATTGTCCTGAAATGAGAAACATACTTGGTTTGGAAGTCTGCAGTTAAAATCTGTCCCGTGTGAGTTTGGCTTTCATCCCAGGTGTCCGCGTTCACTTGCTTTCACAGGAGAAAGGAAAAGGGTAAATTGATATATATATACCCATGTATATATCAGTGTTAGTCTTCCCCATTTTGTACTTCCCTTGTCCATGGGCTATTCTGTCCTTTGTGCCTAACACAAAGGTTCATGCGCTTCACTTGTGAGAAATATTTGAGTATGATTTGCATGATATTCTATATAATGCAAGAGGACTATAGCCAAGAGAGGCACCATTACAGCTACAAAGTGGTTCTCAGCCTAATCCTTTTTTTTTTTTTCATTTGACAGTAGTGAATTGATCTTTGGAATGCATGCAAAATCACGACCTATTTTACTCTGGCTGCTTAATATTCAGATATTCACACTTCACCTTTGCATACATTTAAAAATTCATTTTTGTTTGGAAAGTAAACATTTTCATGTTTGGGTTTTTTATCTATTTCATATTTTAAAATACAATCCTATTTTCACATTCTTAAATTTTTCTCATTGGGCAGCCTGCTGTCTGAGAGGCTGAGACTTTTGGTTGAGAATCACTCAAAAGAGCTTTTGCAGAGCTCTTGGGGCAGCATGCAGAGGGCCTCTTTTGGGGTGCCACGTCAGGCATACCCCTCCTTGTGTGCATGGGATTTCTGGCTCTTGGGGACCACAGTCTATTCATTGCCTGGTACTGCTGCTCCAGTGACCCAGCAGTCCTCCTGAACACGTAAACGCTCGCTAACTAGTGCTTTTTCATGTTCAGAAGTGGCCATCTCCACTCTTTTATCAAAAGAAACAAATTTAGAATAACCAGCTGCATTCTTTATTCTTGAAGATATTTTAGAAGAACTGCACCAGCATCTTGCTTTCATGTGTGTGTAAACTGTTTGTAGGAGGCCTTTCCTTACATTCGCATCCCAATGTATGTATACATATTTATAAGTATGTGCCTTCTTCAAAGCTGTTGAGAAAAGGGAAAGTAAACGTAATCACATATATCTTATGTATGTTTGGGTAGCCTAACTCTAATATTTGTTAGAATTATTGAAAGTGAAACCTGAAAATAACAATTGTCATTTAAAATCATTTTAGTTTTTCATAAAGTGATCTGAAGAAATAGAAAACAATGTTTGTTAATATTCAATCTAAATTTACAAGCAGGTAGGTGGGAGTTGTTCCTAATAGAAAAGATTTAAAAGCTTCTATTAAAAAAATCAATTAAGTCCTCATTTAAAAAGTTTTTTAAAGAATAAGATAAGGCTTGGAAAATACCATACCTTCCTGTTCATGTTAGAGAGCTAGATCCTAATCATAGCTTTTAATTATTTACTGACATCCTAACAAAACTTTTCCTTAAGAAGAAAGTAAGATTATAAATAGTGTTCCCCTTTGTATTCTCAGAACACATAGACTATGTGATATCTTCAATTTCCTAACAAAACTTTTTCTTAAGAAGAAAGTAAGAATATAAACAGTGTCTCCCCTTTGTATTCTCAGAATACAATAGAATATGTGATATCTTCAGTTTCCATTTTGGGGGATAGAACGTTATACGATATGATGTTTTCGAATTAGATATCTGGTGCACATGAACTAAAACCATGCCGTTTTACCACCTTTTGAAATAATGAAAAGATTAACAGCTGCATTTTGGAATCTACCATCCAATAAACATCTATCATGAAATTTTGCAAATTTTTTTCTGCGTTATAACTAAATTCAGTTAGTGGCTTATACTTTTCAGCTGGTGGTATGAGACATTTAATTTAATTACATTATATTGAGTATGGCCCAATTATAATCCTTCAAACTCAGCAGGCTGAGAATTTCTAGTTGGCAGTTAGTAAATACCTATTAAGCAGAATCAATTCTCTGTTTAAAACTTTAATCTCAAATTATGTTTTTCTTTCGTATTAGAAGATTAAGTTTTATTTGAGTTGGAGGGATAGCTAATAATGTACGTTTTCTTCTGTTTAATTATGTCCTAAAGGAACAAATACCTACATAAATGCCAAGTAAACAAGGTTTTAAGCCATGACCAAATTCTTGAACTATTAAGATCATTTAATACATGAACCTAAAGGAAAGGTTTTTCTCTAAGTATTTTAAGCTATAAAGAAGTAGCCTGAAGATATTTAGTAAGAATGCCTTGAATCACTGTAATTTCTCTTCTGCAATTACTTAAGCCTTTTAAAGAGTACTGACAGTCACTAATAGTTTACAATATGACAGACTTCTGCGATTTTATTTTGTTATTCTAATTAAACATTATTGCCTCATAGTAACCCATGTTTTGCTAAAGATAAGACTTTATTATAAACTGTTATTTCAGACAAAAGACTTTTTAAGTCTGTTTGATTTTTAGTTAATATTTAATATGCATTTTTAACTGGGAGATTATTAATTTTTAAATTTACCTGAAGAAATACAGATAATATCTGGATATAAATTTACTGTTTAATAGAACCTAATACTGGGCTTCACAATTGAAATTATTTTATATGTGAGGCAAACCCCTCCCTTGCTTTTTCTCTCTACTGCTCCTCCATGTTATCACCACTCTGTTTCCTTCATAGTTCATTCCTGCTATAATTCAGCCTCCAAAAAGACAGAGACCTAAGGCACCCTTGCTCTCTAAGTTGTTTTTACTGCCCCTCAAGGAGATGAAGCTGAATTCCACCCCAGGTCAGGCCACATCTGCCCTTTACAATAGTATAATGATGAGTCCATCCATTCCCACTGAATTAATTCCAAAGAGAAAAATCAACACCTACACACAGAGTCTTCTAAATACTCTTATATCTAAGGTTAAGAAATAATAATAATAAATTGAGTTTCCAGGAAGAAAAGAAAATTATTTCCTTATAAATTCAATTTTAAGAACACTTTTTCCTCTGTTTGAAAACGAATTTCTGGAAATAGCACTCAGTATGACAAAATTCAGTTTCTATTTCCAGAAAGGCAGATTCAGTCCCTGTAGGGAATTTTTAAAATATTTGGTCTGGAGCATAGTTTCTGGGCCACAAAGAAAATAAGGATTCTGTCTCTCTTCCCTATAATTATCTTCCCCCATTGCATGTCGGGGAAGCATGTCAGAGCACTCCAGATTCGGAGCAGGTGGTTTGGGATTTCTGGTCAAAGTGGAGTCATAGGAGAGCAGATGATGGCGCTGCCTAAGCAGATGAAATGGACGTGCCACTAGATTCTTCAAATGCTTACCAAATAAGAGATCGAGGTCATTTCCAGGCTGACGTGCTACGTGCTGTTATTCCCAAAATGGCTGCTCTGACTTCTGTGGATGATGCAAATATTTGGATCAGCATTCTGCTTTAAGTGTATGTGGAACTCACGTTGAAATTTAATGATAAAAGTGCCTGAGTTAATTCAGCAATTAGAGAATGAGTTTGCATATGATTTGCATGCTTA
>SJXQ01002840.1:140894-183040 GCA_006408695.1 Aepyceros melampus | reverse complement strand
TTGAGCTTGGCCAAGGTGAACCTCAGCTAAACGATGACAGGGCTAACGCTGAAGACTGGATGCTTGGTTTGCGTTGTCACGTCAGCAGACGCTGGATCCAAGGATCTCCTGAGGTCAACCAGCTTCCTTTGTACATTCCACGAAGTTGCGTGCAAACTTCTGTTGTTGCGTTAACAGTGTTACCTGTGACTTAAGTGTACAAAACATGTTTGCTGTGTTGTTGTTGCTTTATCAAGGGAGGGGGGAGACCAGGGGTGTCATTTAATGGGGGAGATGAGAGGATGATTTGCTGGATGTGGGCAGAACTTTGAATTAAGAAGTCACTGTTGCATGTTTCCAGAGTTTTAACTGTTAATCATTTAAAGGTTATTACACTCACCTTCGAAATAATATTGAAATTCACATATTCTGCATTTTTAATTTTATACTAGTTTTTTTAAGAGCAAATCACAGTCAGCTGAAATAAAGATCCAAACATTTAAGAGAGAAGGAAAAGAAAAGATCAAAATAGCAAGTCAGAGGAAAGCTTAATTAATTGCAACTAGTTACTGTTTTTACAAAATAAAAATCCATATAAACAAAGAGAAAACTTAAGAATGAGTCAGGGATGGGTCATAAAATGAAGGATTTTTGCTTAAAAATGCTTAAGTAAATATACCAGATAAAGTCGAAATGATATCAACAGATGGAAGATGGGAGAACCGAGCCCTGTGCAAGTAAATTAGCAACTGGAACAGAACAAGCAGAGTAGCTCAGGGAGAGGAGCCGAGGGTTCTGACCAGTCACACAGTCCAATGAGAAGCCAAGGAAAGAACATGAGGCTCATTTTCTCTTCCTGTGGTTGGGATTGACGGATCTCAAAGAGAAAATTTCAGGCTCTCTGCCTCGCGAAATGGCCTGTGCATTCCTAAGGGGCTCTGGAATTCTTCTGTTTTTTAAAACCAGTTAGAAATTTGACTTTATAGGCGCTCACACTAAACCATCACAGTAATGAGACATGTTGAGGTTAACCCCATGGAACATGGTCATTAAAATGATGGGATGTCCTTCTGTCTTAAGCCTGTCTTAGTGGGCTCAGGTACTATGTGATATACTGTCACATGGACTGCGCTTGTACTTGTGATCAGGCTCCCCAAGTACATGCATGAGCACATAGACCAAACCTGGTATTTAAATGTTTATTCTTCGTTCATGCTTTAGGTTTTCTGAGGGAGGTGTTTGAGTATATCCAAGACAATCACGGTGGCATTATATTGATACAAATGAATTCGGAGGAGGGAAACTAGCTATCATCCACCAGTACATTTTCTTCTGAAATTTTGTCTAGTATCAACGCCTACCATATTTTCTCTTCAGAGATATAAAATTTTTCAAAGTACATCGTACATGTCCTCATCAGGAACTGAAATTTATAAACCGGTGTATTGTGAATGCATTTCAAACTAAAAATTTCGAACAGTCAAGTTTAAAAACAGAAAAGTCTTTTAAAGATCATATGTTCTTTTCTGTTGGAACAGAAAATTATGACTTAGTAAATCATCTTCATGTTTAATTTTAAGAGTACTTAGCTTAGGCTGTCATCCTAAAAATAGAGTAAGTCAACTTCTTTCATACCTCAAAAGTTAACTCAGCTTTGGGAAACAGAATGCTAGGACATATAAAACCATGATAAACATATAACACACCCAAATGTATTTGCACCTTTATGGCACACAGGTTTAAGATGAACTCAGGCCAGCTATAGTGCATGAACTTAGCCCATTACTCATGTTACCTCTAGAATAAATGTGATTTTCAGACAGGAGACTGGGGAGAACCTTCCATTACCTTGCGACCTCCAAACGAAGCCACAGCCTCAACTCCAGTGCAGTACTGGCAACATCACCCGGAAAAGCTCATCTTCCAGTCATGTGATTACAAGGCTTTTGTAAGTTACCCAGAATTGAGTACTTGGGTGCCAGCAGGAATAGAGGGTACATTTCTAGCTTGTTTGCTTTTATATTCACTATCCCCAGACATCCATCACTGAAATTCCTAAAATGTTTTCCCCTTCTCTTTTTTTCTTAAAGAAGCCTTCTTCAAAGGCTACTTGGAAATTCCAAACAAATGGAACTTAATAACCCTTTTAATCTTGTAAGCTTAAGGTCTGTTTTGCCTTCTTCATATATAATTGTATATTTAAATTAAATGTGATAAATTGCTATCTAAAAATGGAAATGACTGTAAATAGAGCACATATAGGCATTTCCACATAACTCAGCAGTTATCTCAAAACATTGGGTCTACAGCTTTATGTAAATACCAGATTCTTTTCATTGTCATCATTTGGATTATATTGCTAGGCTTTTTTTTTTTTTAGATAGGAGAGGGAATCAGGCTTAGCTGAGATTGTGAGTGATATGAACAGGTAAATGTTCAAAAGATACCATCAGTTTAGGGGCAGGTGGTTGTCATGACTATAGCAGGGAAAGTGGCTGAACCCTCAGCAGAACATTGAAACTGTCTTTCTTAAAAATAAATGTTTTAATTAGGACAGAGTTTCCTGATAACTTAAAAGATGAGGATTTCATATTTTCAAAAATAATGAAAAACATCGAAAAGAAGATAAGGATTTCACCACAATCATTGTCATTAATTTATGAAGATGTAAAGGTCCTAATTATTTCACAGTAGTTTAGTCTTCATTTTGTGCTCTCTGCACCTCTTTAACTGCTTATGTCTTGAAGCACTGGACTTATTTCAGTCGTAACTGTAAGACTGCAGTTCCTCCTTCTTCCTCCAAGACCCAGACACCAGATCCCTGAGCCTTTCTGAGCATGCCTTCTTGGAAGCCTTTGACTGAACCTTCTGCTATTGTGCCTGTGCACAAACTCTTCAAGTCTGGGATCTCCTGGGTCTAAAAGACTGATTCCCAGCCCAGTTTTTGCAGAGTGCCAGGGTCTCCTCAGTCATGTCCAGAAAACAATCATTTTAATACACCCTTTTAAAAAGACATATTGAGCTGTTTCTTTTCTCTCTTTTTTTGAAGGAAAACAGAGAAAAATGACAGATGGAAAGAACCCTATTGAAGTTTCAAAAGGTTGTGTGTGTGTGTGCTAAGTAACAGCTGACTCTTTGTGACTCTATGGAGTGTAGCTTGGCAGTCTCCTCTGTCCATGACATTCTCCCAGAAAGAATGCTGGAGTGGGTTCCATGCCCTCTCCAGGGAGTCTTCCTGAACCAGAGATCGAACCTGAGTCTCATATCTCCTGCACTGGCAGGGAGGTTCTTTATCACTAGCACCACCTGAAAAGCCCCTTTCAAAAGGTTCGAGGAGAGCCAATTGATCCGTTCAGTCGCTCAGTCATGTCCGACTCTTTGCGACCCCATGAACTGCAGCACGCCAGGCCTCCCTGTCCATCACCAACTCCCGGAGTTCACTCAGACTCACGTCCATTGAGTCTGTGATGCCATCCAGCCATCTCATCCTCGGTCGTCCCCTTCTCCTCCTGCCCCCAATCCCTCCCAGCATCAGGGTCTTTTCCAATGAGTCAACTCTTCGCATAAGGTGGCCAAAGTACTGGAGCTTCAGTTTTAGCATCATTCCTTCCAAAGAAATCCCAGGGTAGATCTCCTTCAGAATGGACTGGTTGGATCTCCTTGCAGTCCAAGGGACTCTCAAGAGTCTCCTCCAACACCACAGTTCAAAAGCATCAATTCTTCGGTGCTCAGCCTTCTTCACAGTCCAACTCTCACATCCATACATGACCACAGGAAAAACCATAGCCTTGACTAGACGGACCTTAGTCGGCAAAGTAATGTCTCTGCTTTTGAATATACTATCTAGGTTGGTCATAACTTTTCTTCCAAGGAGTAAGCGCCTTTTAATTTCATGGCTGCAGTCACCATCTGCAGTGATTTTGGAGCCCCAAAAAACAAAGTCTGACACTGTTTCTACTGTTTCCCCATCTATTTCCCATGAAGTGATGGGGCCAGATGCCATGATCTTCGTTTTCTGAATGTTGAGCTTTAAGCCAACTTTTTCACTCTCCTCTTTCACTTTCAACAAGAGGCTTTTTAGCTCCTCCTCACTTTCTGCCATAAGGGTGGTGTCATCTGCA
Source organism: Aepyceros melampus (assembly GCA_006408695.1). Taxonomy (NCBI): domain Eukaryota; kingdom Metazoa; phylum Chordata; class Mammalia; order Artiodactyla; family Bovidae; genus Aepyceros; species Aepyceros melampus. Next base: position 178,940 of record SJXQ01002840.1, on the reverse strand, counting down.
TATCTGAGATTATTGATATTTCTCCCAGCAATCTTGATTCCAGCTTGTGTTTCTTCCAGTCCAGCATTTCTCATGATGTACTCTGCATATAAGTTAAATAAGCAGGGTGACAATATACAGCTTGACGTACTCCTTTTCCTATTTGGAACCAGTCTGTTGTTCCATGTCCAGTTCTAACTGTTGCTTCCTGACCTGCATACAGATTTCTCAAGAGGCAGGTCAGGTGGTCTGGTATTCCCATCTCTTTCAGAATTTTCCACAGTTTACTGTGATCCACACAGTCAAAGGCTTTGGCATAGTCAATAAAGCAGAAATAGATGTTTTTCTGGAACTCTCTTGCTTTTTCCATGATCCAGCGGATGTTGGCAATTTGATCTCTGGTTCCTCTGCCTTTTCTAAAACCAGCTTGAACATCAGGGAGTTCACGGTTCACATATTGCTGAAGTCTGGCTTGGAGAATTTTGAGCATTACTTTACTAGCATGTGAGATGAGTGCAATTGTGCGGTAGTTGGAGCATTCTTTGGCATTGCCTTTCTTTGGAATTGGGATGAAAACTGACCTTTTCCAGTCCTGTGGCCACTGCTGAGTTTTCCAGATTTGCTGGCAAATTGAGTGCAGCACTTTCACAGCATCATCTTTCAGGATTTGAAACAGCTCAACGGGAATTCCATCACCTCCACTAGCTTTGTTCGTAGTGATGCTTTCTAAGGCCCACTTGACTTCACATTCCAAGATGTCTGGCTCTAGATTAGTCAACACATCATCATGATTATCTGGGTCATGAAGATCTTTTTTGTACAGTTCTTCCGTGTATTCTTGCCACCTCTTCTTAATATCTTCTGCTTCTGTTAGGTCCAGACCATTTCTGTCCTTTATCGAGCCCATCCTTGCATGAAATGTTCTCTTGGTATCTCTAATTTTCTTGAAGAGATCTCTAGTCTTTCCCATTCTGTTCTTTTCCTCTATTTCTTTACATTGATTGCTGAAGAAGGCTTTCTTATCTCTTCTTGCTATTCTTTGGAACTCTGCATTCAGATGCTTATATCTTTCCTTTTCTCCTTTGCTTTTTGCTTCTCTTCTTTTCACAGCTATTTGTAAGGCCTCCCCAGACAGCCATTTTGCCTTTTTGCATTTCTTTTCCAGGGGATGGTCTTGATCCCTATCTCCTGTACAATGTCACGAACCTCATTCCATAGTTCATCAGGCACTCTATCTATCAGATCTAGACCTTTAAATCTATTCCTCACTTCCACTGTATAATCATAAGGGATTTGATTTAGGTCATACCTGAATGGTCTAGTGGTGTTGCCCACTTTCTTCAATTTAAGTCTGAATTTGGCAATCAGGAGTTCATGATCTGAGCCACAGTCAGCTCCCGGTCTTGTCTTTGTTGACTGTATAGAGCTTCTCCATCTTTGGCTGCAAAGAATATAATCAATCTGATTTCGGTGTTGACCATCTGGTGATGTCCATGTGTAGAGTCTTCTCTTGTGTTGTTGGAAGAGGGTGTTTGCTATGACCAGTGCATTTTCTTGGCAAAACTCTATTAGTCTTTGGCCTGCTTCATTCCGCATTCCAAGGCCAAATTTGCCTGTTACTCCAGGTGTTTCTTGACTTCCTACTTTTGCATTCCAGTCCCCTATAATGAAAAGGACATCTTTTTTGGGTATTAGTTCTAAAAGATCTTGTAGGTCTTCATAAAACCGTTCAACTTCAGCTTCTTCAGCATTACTGGTTGGGGCATAGATTTGGATAATTGTGATATTGAATGGTTTGCCTTGGAGACGAACAGAGATCATTCTGTCATTTTTGAGATTGCATCCAAGTACTGCATTTCGGACTCTTTTGTTGACCATGATGGCTACTCCATTTCTTCTGAGGGATTCCTGCCCACAGTAGTAGATATAATAGTCATCTGAGTTAAATTCACCCATTCCAGTCCATTTTAGTTCGCTGATTCCTAGAATGTCAACGTTCACCCTTGCCATCTCTTGTTTGACCACTTCCAATTTGCCTTGATTCATGGCCCTGACATTCCAGGTTCCTATGCAATACTGCTCTTTACAGCATCGGATCTTGCTTCTGTCACCAACCAGAGGAGCCAATTGATAGGAAGGCAAAATAGACATTTTGCTAAAAACTTTTTGCCCCCAGCCAGAATTTGAGTGTGTGTGACCATCTGTACTAAGGCAGCATTGGAGCCTATCACCTAACAGCAAAGTGATTGGTGATTCCTGGAAGGAGATACTGCCATCCTTCTCCTGCCCTGTTCACCTCCTCCAGTGTCAGTTTGCACCAAGGAACTCAGCTCCCTGGGCTATGGAACAACTGAGAATGGCATTCTCCCTCCCCGCATACTTCCAGCCCATTCTCAGGTGGATCAACCACGAGGCACGGAACTGAGAATGAAGAAGGTCCAAAACTTTTTCTCTGCCTAAAAGCAGCCTAACATTAATTACCTATGCAGCCAACTAAGTCCAAATGAGCTGTATGTTGCTTCACTTCTCAGCTGTCTCATACAAGCCTATAATTACATAGATAGTGATGTGATTTATTTTTGCAGACATTGCTGCCTCAAAAAAAAGGGAAAACATTTTTAGATGGCCCCAATTTTGCAGTTAAATATGATCTGAAAGATGGCATCTTTAGAAACTACTGCAGTTTTATTATAAAGAGCAATTTACAGCTTTCAGAACTGTGGTTAATTCTGCTGCATTCTCTGTATACATCATTTATTTGTTAGAATTAGTTACTGTTAGTTTTTAAAAGTTATATAGCAGCCTACAACCAGGAAAGCTGGCCAGTAGTACTTTTACAATCTGCTTTTAAATTGCTACTCATATTTATGTTCTGTTTTTCATAAATCATTGATTTATTTATTTTTTTTGTATTTCAGTATTTAGGTTCTATGCTGATAAAAGAGCTCAGGGGGACAGAATCAACCCAAGATGCTTGTGCAAAAATGCGGGTAAGTTTGCCAAACGATTTTATTTCTTGTCACTGAAACACTAAACACTGGGTATGGATACAAATTGCTGCTTCTCAAATTACTATTTTCTTCATCTGTTGGTCTGCTGAATCACACTGGTGTTATATAAAAAGGTGTTTGGGTTTTGTTCATGTTTATGCCACTGTGGTTTGATTTGATGTCTATTGGATGCAGTTACTATTATTTTTAAAGATTTAAGTAATTTTATATACATTGATCATCTCCAGATTTGGAGAAAAATGACCTTTAGTTTACTATGAAAAAAATATTTTACGCACCCACTTGGCAGTCTGAGAATACTTACTGATAAGACTGCCAACTAACTAAAAATTAACAAATACAGGAATATTGAGAGCATATTATATAAAGCTAATATGCCTTAGGAGCCTCTTAATTATTCATTTTTTTAAAATAAGAAAACCAAACAACTCCAAATTGAATCATGTAAGGACACAATCTTGACATAAATGGCAATTCCAAATGTCTGTGATTGGTGGCTGCTGGGTTCCAAGGACCCTGTATTAGTCGAACCAATTCTCCCTGAGAGAGATCCAGTGAGCTTTTTCTTTCATGTGTCCCTTATTCTTCCTCCATAGCAGATGTGTAGAAGCCATGGTGATATCTGACTGATGATACAAAGTAAGAATATCGGACTTAATCCACATAGCAACTGACCAGTCAAGTTTGAGATTATTAGCAAGTGAAACCCTAACTTCTGTTTATCATTTATTTTATACAAGCAGCTTTGGTGGGAAATACTTAAAAGCATGTAATTTAACAGTCATTGCTCATGGAACACTAAACATGTATGAATCTTCATGACATTGATGTCTCTGTATGTAATGGCTGATTTGATATTTTGATGAATTCAGTAGCAGAAAGACCAAAACAGTTGTCCTTCTATTTGATGTAGGTATAGTATACTTAAATTGTCAGGGCCAAGGAATCTTTATTCCAGGTACTGTGTTTAGATTTAAAAAAAAAAAAATCCCTGATATGGGCAGGAGCTCCAAGTTCTAGTTCTGTTGTTGCTTACTTGCCTTAGGAGTCACTTTTTAGTCATAATAGTAACTGGTAAATTTACTGAGTAGTTACAATGTGCCAGTCTTCTGTGCTAAATACCATGAGTGCTTGCTCATCTAATCTTTACTGCCGGGGTCCAGCCCCGGTGGGTCCAGGGAATTTGAAGGGGGGACGGCGTGGGCGAGGAAAAATTTATTATTTAGAAATATAAGAATAGCTTAGGAAGAAATAGTGTAGTAGGAAATTTGAGATGGAGAAAAGAAGGCTGAATAACTTGGTTTACGTGGAAAGCCAATAAAACCTCGAGACGAGAGGTTTGCACCATCTACGTTAGGCCACCGGCGTCCGTTTGAATATCGGAGAGTGCCCCGCCCTGGGCTCTCTCTCTTAGGGATCTTAGCAGCCGGGACAGGTAAGTAGACATGGCGAACCTCTGCGCCCCAGATGGGAATTCAGCCAGAAATGAGAGAAAACAGGAGACACGGGGGAGGCCCAGCATCAGTGCAAGACTCTCCGAGAGGGAAGGGGAGAAGGGAAAAAAGGAAAAGAGAAAAAGGAAGGGGGGGGAAAGAAAAAGGGGGAGTTTATTTTTCAAACTCAGCTTATATACCCCAAGTTGTACATAATGGAATATGCAGAGTTATGCAGGGGCAGCAGTCCTGACCCTCATTGAGACAAGGCTTTTTTTTTTTGCATACTCTCCCGTTACAGAAGGTCTCAGGCGGTTTACATTATCTTCTGGCCAAGAGGCCTCTTAACATTTCTATGGCTCTCTTCTGATGAGGTTTTGTTAACCAGAAGACTCATTTGTGTTAACCTTTCCAAAGTCTGAATGCCACTCTCAGAAAACACTAAATAAAAATACAGCAGTTTGTAATAAAAGGAAGTACAGTGATTTATAGCAAAAGTCTAGTATTGCTAACACCAAAACTACTATATATTGTTTTCCATATCCCATTTGCATTGATTACATCTTCCTGGGTGCCTGATAGATAAAAAAATAAGGAGGTCTGGCAGCGAACGTTGAGTTAACCGTAAAATCCTGTCACCAATATGAATTTGAAAAGGCTCTGAAACTTTAAGATACTTTAAGGCTTTTGTGCTCCTCACAGTTAGGAAGTTGTGAGCAATTCACAAGCTTATAGAAGGTCAGGGGAACTTGTTAGGCAGGCTAGAGCATTATCAAAGGGGGGTTGGGCTGAAACACTTTCAAATGCAGAAACCAAAGCTCTGAATTAACTTTTTCCAGAGAAAATAAGAAAATAATGGGAAAACAGACAAATTCTTATTTTGGGGGGCACATGTTTAGGAAAAACCAGGGAAAAATCCGATGGCTCAAATTGCCCTGCCATCTGAGTTTGCCACGTGACCCTTTCACGGGTGGGATTCCTCACTCTGGCTCCCGGCACTTTACCACAAAGCTATGAGATTAATACTGTTGTTATCCCCATTTTGTAGACGAAGAAACTGATTAAATAACTCCCAAGATCAGACAGTGAATAACTTGCCAATCTGGGACAGGTCTGTCTGACTCCATAGCCCAAGCTTTTAACTACTGCATTCCCCTGCTTTTCCTGGGCTTCATTTTCTTAGAAAATAAGAACATTGGATTAGATCCCATTAGGGTTCTTCCTGGTTTTATAATTCTGGAAAACTTGTATTCTAATTATCTGTCAAAGAACAATAAGAAAATGGGAAAGGTTTTCAGTCATCAAGCCTCAATAATTTTAGAGCCATTCATGAACATGTCAAGGAAATTAATTTGGCATCTCTGATTTAATACTATTAACTCAGTTATCTGAATCCAGCTACTTCAATGCAGTAATGAGCATAAATAGCACATAGAGCACATAGTGCCATCTAAAATACACCAGATTTAAATTTCAGTCAATTTCTTGAAATTAAGTGGATCTGAAATTCCATTTGGACAGCAATATCAAAACCATTTAATAGTCTCAGTGGAGAATAATTTAGTTAAATACTTGTCTGTTGCTTAAAATGAAAAAGCCATCTATTTAGAAGCCATTCCTCTGTTCTTTAGAGTGTTTTTTCCAGTTTGCTGCCCTTGGTATTTATTTTGAGTAGTTTACATGAAAATAAAGAACTTCATTGCTACTTGGGATATCACAGACCCTTATTTCCCATCTTGATTAAATTAATGTCAATCTTTGACAGAGTAGCTAAAGTTGCACTGACTGGGTTCATCAAAGCCTTTAAACACCAGAAGTGCAAATTTGATCGCTATCTGGGACTATTGAATTGTGAACTAGAGCTCTCACTGACTGAAAATGCTGTGGATCTCAGTTTGCAGTTAATGCTCAGTTTGAACATCCAGTTACTGTTCTCTCTGTTTTCAATATGGTGACATTTCAGCCAAAAGTCCCAGTAGAATCAGATCTCCCTAGGGGAAGTATGTTAGGGCAGGGGTCCTTAACCTCCAGCATCTAATGCCTGGTGATCTGAGGTGGAGCCTATGTAATAATAATAGAAATAAAGTGCCTTGGGCTTCCCAGGTGGCACTGGTGATAAAGAATCTGCCTGTTAAGGCAGGAGACATAAGAGACATGGATTCAATCCCTGGGTTGGGAAGATCCCCAAGAGGAGAGCATGGCAACCCACTCCAGTATTGTTGCCTGAAGAATCCTATGGACTGAGGAGACTGGTGGGCTACAGGCCATACAGACACAAAGAGTCAGACATGACTGAGCTACTGAGCATGTACACACACACTACCCCTCACATGTGTGAATTAAACGTTTATTTTTTTTTTCAATTAAACATTGCCCTGAGTTTTAAAATATCTGAAAAGGTAGATCATTTATGTTGATAAAGAAATAGTTTTAGGGTAGTTTTAGGAACCCTTAAACAGTCTATAAGATTCAGTCAGTTTAGTCACTTAGTCGTGTCCGACTCTTTGCGATCCCATGAATCACAGCACGCCAGGCCTCCCTGTCCATCACCAACTACCCAACCACCCGAATCTACCCAAACTCATGTGCATCAAGTCGGTGATGCCATCCAGCCATCTCATCCTCTGTTGTCCCCTTCTGCTCCTGCCCCCAGTCCCTCCCAGGATCAGGGTCTTTCCCAATGAGTCAACTCTTCACATGAGGTGGTCAAAGTATTGGAGTTTCAGCTTCAGCATCAGTCCTTCCACTGAACACTCAGGACTGATCTCCTTTAGAATGGACTGGTTGGATCTCCTTGCAGTCCAAGGGACTCTCAAGAGTCTTCTCCAACACCACACTTCAAAAGCATCAATCTTCGGCGCTCAGCTTTCTTCACAGTCCAATTCTCACATCCATACATGATCACTGGAAAAACCATAGCCTTGACTAGACGGACCTTTGTTGGCAAAGTAATATCTCTGCTTTTCAATATGCTATTTAAGTTGGTCATAACTTTCCTTCCAAGGAGGAAGCGTCTTTTAATTTCATGGCTGCAGTCACCATCTGCAGTGATTTTGGAGCCCCCCAAAATAAAGTCTGACACTGTTTCTACTGTTTCCCCATCTATCTCCCATGAAATGATGGGACTGGATGCCATGATCTTAGTTTTCTGAATGTTGAGCTTTAAGCCGACTTTTTCACTCTCCACTTTCGCTTTCATCAAGAAGCTTTTTAGCTCCTCTTCACTTTCTGCCATAAGGGTGGTGTCATCTGCATATCTGAGGTGATTGATATTTCTTCCGGCAATCTTGATTCCAGCTTGTGCTTCTTCCAGTCAAGTGTTTCTCATGATGTACTCTGCATATAAGTTAAATAAGCAGGGTGACAATATACAGCCTTGATATACTCCTTTTCCTATTTGGAACCAGTCTGTTGTTCCATGTCCAGTTCTAACTGTTGCTTCCTGACCTGCATATAGGTTTCTCAAGAGGCAAGTCAAGTGGTCTGGTATTCCCATCTCTTGAAGAATTTTCCACAGTTGATTGTGATCCACACAGTCAAAGGCTTTGGCATAGTCAAGAAAGCAGAAATAGATGTTTTTCTGGAACTCTCTTGCTTTTCGATGATCCAGTGGTACCAACTAAATTAAACCATTTAGATACAGACATATGTAGTAATTTGGGGTACATTCCAGTGTGCTAACATAAATAAAAATTTTACGAGATTTTTTTTCTAATTGCATACTTATCAACTGTAAATTTTTTTTCCATAACACTTACTTCAGCACGTTCACTTTGCCCTAGCAGAAACCAAGCACAGTCTTCCCTTCTCAGAAGCACTTGGAGTGTTTGATAGTCACAACTGGTTAATTTCTAAGTTTATCTAAGCTTGTTTATCATCTCTAAGATCCTCTCAGTCCTGCTACTGCTGCTGCTAAGTCGCTTCAGTCCTGTCTGACTCTGTGCGACCCCATAGATGGCAGCCCACCAGGCTCCCCTATCCCTGGGATTCTCCAGGCAAGAACACTGGAGTGGGTTGCCATTTCCTTCTCCAATGCATGAAAATGAAAAGTGAAAGTGAAGTTGCTCAGTCGTGTCTGGCTCTTAGCGAGCGACTCCATGGACTGCAGCCTACCAGGCTCCTCCGCCCATGGGATTTTCCAGGCAAGAGTACTAGACTGGGTTGTCATTGCCTAAAGATAATTCTACATTTCTCTCCTAGTGTTCTATTTTACACCTATTATTTCAATTAAAAATATATCATAGTTAACTAGTGGTGGTAAAGAACCCTCCTGCCAGTGGGGTGGACATATGAGATACGGGTTCAATCCTTGGATTGGGAAGATTCCCAGGAAGAGAGCACAGCAACTCACTCCAGTATTGTATGGAGAATCCCATAGTCAGAGGAGCCTGACAGCTTATAGAGTCAGACACAGCTGAAGCAACTCAACACACACACACACACACACACACACACACACACACATACATTTATCAGGTTTCCCACAGCCCCACCCCAGATCTAAACCCTAAATAATGCCCATCTTAAAATTACCTTTTAAACTGTGTTTATTGGGAAAGAATCAATAGAAACTTGCAGGAAACTCTGATCATTTTTAAAGTAAAATTGCCTTTTTAAAAAATAAAAGCCTACAAAACTATCTTAGGAAGAATGATTTCTATGAATTATTTTGCACTTCAGTGGTACAACTTAGCTGCTTATTTCCTTTCCCATGACAGCTTTACAGACATGTCTATTTAAAATTAAAATTTTAAGACCTATCTTAGTAATACGTGAGAAGCTGTAACAGATCTCTGAACACATTCATTTTGTGCTGCCTTTATGTTCCTGGTTGGGTTTTCCAGCTAAATGTATGCTCAGAGACAGAGTCTTCACTCTGAAAGGACTCCTGAGAGGATCCTGGCTCTGTGGTCCTGAATATGTGCTCCCCTAATATGTTACACAGAGAGCAGGGAACCTTCCCTCTGTCACACCTCATATCACACTACATAACATCTGGCTGCCCCTGTCCCGTGCCCCATAGAAGGCAGGAACCATGTATACTGTATCCCCAAGGCCTGCTGTGTAACAGCTGCCTTAGGAGATGGTCGTGATGATTCCATAAAAGAACGCCTGTGAAGGGTCTCAGTTCAGTTTGGTATTCAGTCCAGTCACTCAGTCGTGTCCGACTCTTTGTGACCCCATGAGTCGCAGCACGCCAGGCCTCCCTGTCCATCACCAACTCCCGGAGTTCACCCAGACCCATGCCCATGGAGTCAGTGATGCCATCCAGCTATCTCATCCTCGGTCGTCCCCTTCTCCTCCTGCCCCCAAGCCCTCCCAGCATCAGAGTCTTTTCCAATGAGTCAACTCTTCGCATGAGGTGGCCAAAGTATTGGAGCTTCAGCTTTAGCATCACTCCTTCCAAAGAAATCCCGGGGCTGATCTCCTTCAGAATGGACTGGTTGGATCTCCTTGCAGTCCAAGGGACTCTCAAGAGTCTTCTCCAACACCACAGTTCAAAAGCATCAATTCTTCGGTGCTCAGCCTTCTTCACAGTCCAACTCTCACATCCATACATGACCACAGGAAAAACCATAGCCTTGACTAGACGGACCTTAGTCGGCAAAGTAATATCTCTGCTTTTGAATATGCTATCTAGGTTGGTCAAAACTTTTCTTCCAAGGAGTAAGCATCTTTTAATTTCATGGCTGCAGTCACCATCTGCAGTGATTTTGGAGCCCAGAAAAATAAAATCTGACACTGTTTCCACTGTTTCCCTGTCTATTTCCCATGAAGTAATGGGACTGAAGGGTCTAGTTCAGTAAAATCTTAAAACATGTAGACCTCTTCCTCCAAATGTTTGAGAAATAAGTAAATTGATGGTTAGATTTGCTCTGGAATGTTTCATTTGTTTTTCCTCACCTCTGATGCCAGTGCGCAGCCTTTGCCCCAGTTTTCTGTGTGTTAATACACAGTATAAAAAAGAGTATTCACATACCTAGAAGCCCTGCACTCTTCTGTCCAGTTTTTTTTTTATGTGTTTATTTTGTTATCTGGCTGCACCTGGCCTTAGTTGTGATGTAGGGGAACTAGTTCCTTGACCAGGGATTGAACGCAGGCCCCCTGCACTGGGAGCATGGAGTCTTAGCCACTCGACCACCAGGGAAATTTCTTCTGTCCAGTTTTTAAAGGTCATTGCCAAAAGGGAGAGAAAAAAAAAACAAAAAGGCACTGTGGATGTTATATGCAATTTTCATTTTATATTTAGGGGAGGTAATTTGTTTCTGAACTGACTGGGAGTTGCCCTTTTTAAATGATGAACTTTATAAATCAATAGATTCTTTTGGCCTTTCAATTCTCTTTGGTATGAGTGGCTGCCACTTCAAAAATTCCAAGTACAGAGTTTGGTGAAATGAGGGATTTGTTCTGACCACAGGAGGTTCCACTATTCCATTTTCCTCCCCTATTCCCCAACCCTGAATTTTGTCCCAGGGTATATGTATCAGTAATATACAGCACTCTCACTTCCCTAATTAAATATGCCATTAGGAACACATCTGCTCCTGTAAGAGGTAGGCCATTATATTCAATTTAGTATTCTGAAATCTGACTTTCTCTAATCCCATATTTGAGGGTTAGAATTGTTCATTGGTGTATGTGTTCAAGGAAATTTCCCTTAAAAAAAAAAGAAAAGGAAATATCTGTTCTCAACTACAATAAGGTAGAAACCAGCCTTTCTGATGTAAGAATGGAAATATTTTTTAATTATTTTTAAGTTAGCAATAAGCAAATCTTCCAGTTTGTTTAGATTTTGGAACCTCTATTTCCCAAAGGGCTTAGTTTCACAATCCATTCAGGCTTCTTGTTGAGTCTGTACCCTTTAATTTATATAATTTCTAAACTTTCAGTCTGGAAGCAATTCTGAAGTTGAATTTTCAAATACATAGATTCCCAAATATTGTCTGTGCCTTGGTTGAAGCGTGAAGACCATCTTATTTCCTGTGCTTACAAGGAAAGAAATGAATGGCAGAAAATGGATTGGAAAGCTTGAAAAAGGTAGATTTTAGAATCAGATGGAAATGTTAAATTAAGAGTCCTCTTGCCTTAGGAGACACTCAAACAGAAGTCATGTTATTTATATTTATATATATGTATAAAATTTTATTTATTTTTCGCCTGTGCTGGGTCTTCATTGCTGCAAGGGCTTTCTCCAGTTGTGGTGTGTGGGGGCTACTCTCTAGGTGTGGTGTGAGAGCACCTCATTCTGGCAGCTTCTCTTGTTGTGGGCCTTGTTTAGGGCCCTCGGTCTTCAGAAGTTGTGGCTTCCAGGCTCCAGAGCACGGGCTCAGCAGTTGTGGCACATGCTCTGAGTTGCTCCATGGCATGTGGGATCTTCCTGGAAACAAGGGTCGAACCCATGTCCCCTGCTCTTGTAGGGGGATTCTTTACCACTGAGCCACCAGAGAAGTCCCAGAAGTCATGTTTAGTCCTTCTGCACTCATAAAAATCCCTTCTGTGAGGGATTATTTTCAGAAATACCTTCAGGGACTACGTCTCAGAAAACAGGCTGGGGAAAACAAATCCTATAAACAATTGCTTTTTAAAAAGTTTCTGTTGCCCAAGTTTCAGGGGAGAATCAAATTTTGTCTTCCTTTCTCTCAGAAGTCCTGCACAAGGCAGGTATGTGTTGTGTGTTGTCGGTGTGTATGTATTAAATAGCAATACACACATAAAAATAGTCGCACTTCTAACCCTGTTGCCAAGCTTTCCTGGGTACTTCTTGCTTTGTCCTTTCTTAGAGATCTATCCTAGTGGCAGACTAAACCACCCAACCACCTTATCCCAGATCATCTTCACATCCCAGATCTCTTTATTTTTCATTTTTGTTTTTATTACTCTTGTTACTGGATTTTCTCCCATATAACACCCTCATTGCTCCACATCGCTAGAAGAGTTTGTGCGCCTCTTCTGTCTTTAATTCCACTTGTCTGAAGCTCTTTCTAAACATGGTGAGTCAGTTGTCTTTGATCCAGACATGTTGCTCTGCTGAATTTTCATTGTTGCAGCCATTCCACTGCCATCCTAGCATGTCGGCCTAGAGATTATTCAGTTATCCTCACGGATTCCAATTTTACTTCTGCCCTCCTTTGCTAGTGGGATGCTGTGCTCTGGAAAGCTAGCCATCCTCAGAGTAACAGTGACAGCCCAAATCTATTGATGCTAGACATGTGTCATCTCACAGCAGCTCCACAAAGTAGATGCTATACTAACATACCCATTTTACAAATGAAGTAACTGAGACAGAGAGAGGTTAAAATACCTAGCCACATAGTTTGAAAGGGGTGGAGGGAAGACCAGACTCCCAACATACCCTCTGGTGTTCTTACTGTAGTGAGTAGAGGAGGCCCTGGAAGAAGGAGCTCCTCATTGGGTCCCTTCATAAATTCCAGATAACCCCCCAACCAACACACACACACTCACTCTGAAGCTGTACTTAAAAGTGACATATTGAAAAAGTCCCAGTGTTTTTGCGTGTTTACAATTGGCTTTTCTCACTTAAAAAATCTTAAATTTTTTAAACTTACGTTTGCTTCTTACAAAAGCAATATATATTCATTATTAGTCAACTTTCAAATAGAGATACAGAAAAGAGAAATAAAAACAACTGTAGTTTAAAAAAAAATGTAGTTTTATCATCCCGCAGTGGTAAACACCTGTTAACACCTTGTTTGTATGTAATCCTCCAGACTGATTATACATTCATAAGCATCACTTTTCTACAAAAAAAATGGAAATATTATGAGCCTACTGTTTTAATCTGTTTTTAAATATATTTTGAAACATTTTTATTCCAATAACTATTCATCCCCAATATTATTTGTGCCAGTTGAAAAATACTCCAATCCATAACTGAACTAAACTTATTTAACCATTTTCCCCGGTTGATCATTAGTTTATTTCCATTTTACTATGGATAACATCCATAAACCTAAGTCTTTTGCATGGGTCTGATTATGTCTTTAGAATAAGCTACTAAATGTAGAATGAGTAGGTCAAAGAGTATACCCATTTTGAAACTCTTGATAAGTATTGCCAAACTGCCTTACAAAAAAATTGTTCCAATTATACTCCAAGAAGCAGTCTACAAATATGTATTGATGTTTGCTTGTCACATCTCTCAGGATGTGTTGGATGTGTTCCCAGCTGAGGGTGCATTGGCGGCACTAGTGGTAAAGAACCTGCCTGCCGATGCAGGAGACTTAAGAGACACGGGTTCAATCCCTGGGTCAGGAAGATCCCCTGGAGGAGGGCATGGCAACCCACTCCAGTATTCTTGCCTGGAGAATCCCATGGACTGAGGAGCCTCGTGGGCTACAGTCCATAAGGTCTTAAAGAGTCAGACACTACTGAAGCAACTTAGCACACACACATATGGGGAGTTTCTATGAGAAAACACATCTCCACCATGACCCCTGGGCTTATCAGCTCTATCTGGTCAACATCTATTCTAGATATAACTCTAGAATCTGTCTTTAGGGCTCGAACCCTTTATGTGCATAATGTTTTATTATACTTTCACAGTCCCTGAGGAACCATGGCCAAATTAAATAATACTTGTTAATTGTTCTGAAGACCAAGATCTGCAGCTAAGTGCTAACTAAGGATTTTTGGAAATCGCTTGTCAAGTGGAAATAGCGTGTTTTGATAAATTAACGTCTCTCTGAATTAATGTAAGTTGCAGCACAACTTTGTATGCATGGCAGCAGAGAACAGTTCTGACAGTGACTTTCAATCAAATTGATCAACTTTAATTTTAGAGCAGAAATTCTCAGTGTGGTCCCCACACTGGCAGCATTAGCAGCATCTGGAAACTTGTTAGAAATGCAGACTCTTGGGCACTACCACTGACTTACTGTCTCAGTCTGTTAGAGCCACTGTAACAAAAACTGGGAGAAATTTATTTCTCATAGTTCTGGAAGCTGGGAAGTCCAAGATCAAGGCTCTGGCAGGTTTGGTGTCTGGCAAGGAACTTTAACTGGTTCATAGACGGCCAGCTTTTCACCCTGCCCTCTTGACAGGAGGGCCAAGGGAGCTCTCAGGTCTTTTTTATAAATACAATAATTCCATTCCTGGGGGCTTCCCTGGTGGCTCAGTGGTAAAGAATCTGCCTGCCAAGGCAGGAGATGCAAGAGACACACGTTCAGTTCCTGGGTTGGGAAGATCTCCTGAAGGTAGCCATGGCAACCCACTCCAGTGTTCTTGCCTGGAGAATCCCATGGACAGAGGAGCAGGGCGGGCTACAGTCACAAAGAGTTGGCCACAGCCGAGCACACACACATGCACAGAGTCCCTTTCCTGAGGGCGCCACACTCATGAGCTTGCAATCCTGTAAAGGCCCCACCTCCTAATACCATCAGTTGGGCATTAGGATTCAGTGAATGAATTTGGGGGTAGGGAGTGCAAACACTTGGCCTACAGCACTTCCTGAATCAGAAACTCTAGGGGTGGCATCTAACAGTCTGTTATTTACCAAACACTCCATGGGATTCAGATGCTCTCAAGTTTGAGAACCACGGTGCTGGTCCATGGGCAACCAGCAAGGCTGCCGTGTAGATAGCTGTCCTGGGAGAACACTGTGCCACGGCACCCGGAAACCAGCCAGGGCTGGAGGAACAGAGGTCGAGGGCATTGCTTTGTGCCCTGCAGACTCGGCCAGGCTGTGTCTTTACTCTGACAGTACACACAACAGCCGAATCTTAGGCAGGAGGACTGGTTTAAATGGCTGCTGCTTGCTGCGCGCCTGTTCCGGTCACGTGGCCTTACTTAGGCGCTATATTCCCCGGGCCTTTGGGTCAGAAGAGCCCTTGTGAGGTCATTTCCCGGCCAAGTGCGACTTACCCCAAAGTCATTAGGAACAGATGAGAGTGACACTATGATTAAGAGCAAAGGGGAAACTGCTCAGCTTTGTCTCTAATGATTCTCCTGCCCTCTCAAAAAGGCTTTCCTTCTTGTCTTGGTGCTGGCAGTTGGAGCCAGTTTCCTGTTCCAAGGCCTAACCCTCTCCTTGAAGCTGAACTATCCCGAGATCTGTGAAGCGTTTGCCACCCCAGAGGAGTCTGTCTCGGTACATCTCATCACATCCCTGGTTCTCCCAAGTTCTTCGGAGGTCTCCAGGCCTGGCTCGGGGCATCTGGGTTCTCTGCAAAGTGTTCTGAGCTCTCCACGTGTTGAGAGGCTGGGACTGCAATTCTCCTCTGTAAAGCTGGCTTCCTACTCATTGTTGTACATTAATTCATTTGTTCATTCCTTTAACAGTCATAGATTTCAACAGCTTTTAGATTGATTCCTGTAAAACTGCTGGTATTTAGCCATTTTGACCTTTAAAAAAAAAAAGGCACCTTCATAAGTTTCACCTGAGACCATGTGCTAGTCATTGTAGGACAAATTTGGAAAGGTGGGGGCC
The DNA here is from genome assembly GCA_006408695.1 of Aepyceros melampus. Lineage (NCBI taxonomy): Eukaryota > Metazoa > Chordata > Mammalia > Artiodactyla > Bovidae > Aepyceros > Aepyceros melampus. Next base: position 163,071 of record SJXQ01002840.1, on the reverse strand, counting down.
ATCCTCATGGAAAAGGGTCGGGCCTCACGGGGAAGCTGACAGCCCCACCAGCACCGCGAAGGGAGGGAAGGGGAGGAAAGCAGCCCCTTCAGCCAGGAGGCCAGAAACTGACCAGAAGGCGACTCCAAAACTGAGCTTTTCCCAGAAAGTGACCTTGAAACTGAGCTTCGAAGGGTAAGAGATCATTTCAGATGGCTAATTTGCAGTCTACTTTTTCTCTCTTAACAATCCCTGCAACTTAGCTGGTTTTGCCAAATACAAAAATCACCGCAATATTGCTTGTTTGGTGGTGTTTTTTAATCATTTGAGAGTCACTTGGGGCTTCCAAACATAAAAGTTTGATCCTGTTTTAATTTACTTGCTGAAACTAAATGTGATAATTAAGCATTGAAATAAGGAAAGTATTATATGGCAAAATTAATGGTTATGACTCAGCGCTGGCTATCTCACTAGAAAGCATTCTCAGGGTAGCTGTGTGTAGGTTAATATATGCTATAAGTTGGATGGCAGTAGACCATGGAGAAATCTGTGCCAGTCTGTGCTTAAAACACCCCCTGGCAATGATCGGATTTTGTAAGAATGAGGGGTCAGTGATATCCTCCCTTGGGCTCTTCACTCTATACTATGGGGCACAATTGATTCCTATTAGGAGCATAAATGTCACTCTGGACCCAGACCTAACATTGCAGCTCACAACTGAAGTGCTTCTAGTCTCAGCTCTAAACTTCTTTACTCTCAATTATCCATGAAAGTCCTGCTTTGAGATCCGTGCATGCTAAGTCACTTCAGTTGTGTTCAACTCTTTGCAACCCCATGGACTATAGCCTGCCAGGCTCCTGTGTCCATGGGATTCTCAGGCAAGAATACTGCAGTGGGTTGCCGTTCCCTTCTCCAGAGGATCTTCCCGACTCAGGGATCGAACCCAGGACTCTTATGTCTCCTGGACTGGCAAGCACCACTAGTGCCACCTGGGAAGCCCTGCTCTGAGATCCAAGAGCACCTGTATTGCAAAAAAATATGTTCTCATACTGTTGATTCTGCATTAGAAAATAAGAAACTATTTTGGAGGTGTAAGGCTAGAAAAGCTCAATGGCAATTTCTGACTTGATACAAATATTCCAAGCAGTTCATAATTTGTACTTTAAAAGGAAATGAAAAGTGTTTGAAAAAAATTAAAGATGGTTGTTACTTTCCTTGGTGAATCGAAAAATCCCTCTTAAAATTTAAAAAAAAAAAAAATGCTGTAAGAGTGTTGTTACTTTTTCTATTACAAACAGTATTTCAAGGGCCTGCCCCTAAATAGGAAATTATGATCCCTGTTCTATATGATGCTTAAAAACAATATAAACCCAAGTGCTAAAGAAAAGACTGGCTTTGAATTGATTCAGTACTTGCATTTTATTATAGGTTTCAGAAAGGTAACATCTGTATATAACTAAATACTGTTTCTCTTGGAATAATAAAAGGATGATAATCTTAATTGGGGAAATTGTGAAGAAAATACAATGAAATATCACTATATTCTTTCAGCTTTCAGTGGGAGAGCAGGATGCTGCAAAGGTGAAGTTAATTTGGGGCATTACCCATGAGCATACAGCTAATTAGGTAGGCAGAGGTCCTTATTACAATTAGTCTCCCTGTGAAGCTGATGGATTTCCCTAGTGGTTCAGAAGCTAAAGAATCTACCTGTAATGCACGAGACCCAGGTTCGATCCCTTTGTCGGAAAGATCCTTTGGGGAAGGGACTGGCAACCCACTCCAGTATTCTTGCCTGGAGAATCCTATGGACAGAGGAGCCGGGAGGGCTACAGTCCATGGGGTTGCAGAGTCGGACACGACTGAGCGACTGAAGCACACACATACATGTGAAGCTGGCGGGGATTTGAAGACTGAGAAACCTTAGAAATTCCACCCAGAGTAGGGCATAGTAAAAAAGGCAACTGGAAACAAAAGGGAACCACAAAAGAAAGTTTGCCCTGAGCATTTTACTGAGGAAATGGGCCTGAAAAAAAGTCTATTTATACAAGTAAATAAGGCTTCAATTTTTAATATACATCTGTGGGAGTATTCACCATCCAGAAACAGCAAAGCATGCAGCTAGGTCATAGAAAACAAGTTGCCTGAGACTTAGTGCTTTGTAATTCGAGCAGTGTTGTCCAGACTAGGTGCCTTCAACCCTGGACGATGGGGAGAAGATGGCTACAACACTGAAGGAGAAGCTGGGTTGAAAGGGACTTCGGCTTCTTGGGTCGGGCTGAGGCTCCAGGCTCACATTTTCTTTTTGTAATTGTATTCATTTATTCATTTTTGGCTGTGCTGAGTGTTCACTGCTCTGTGGGCTTTTCTCTAGTTGTGGTGCATGAGCTGCTGCTTGCAGTGGCTTCCCTTGTCCCAGAGCAGGATAAGGCACCTGGACTTCAGGAGTTGCCACTCCCAGGTTCTAGAGCACAGGCTCAGTCATTGTGGCCACGGGCTTTGTTGCTCCATGGCAGGTGGGATCTACCCAGATCAGGGACTGAACCCAAGCCTCCTGCACTGGCAGGCATATTCTTTACCACTGAGCCACCAGGGAAGCCCTGGGCTCACATTTTGATATCTGAAAAGCCTTCATAAAATGAAGCGCTTATTGGATTTCTTGCCTCTGTGATAGCCAGTGAAGACTCAGTATATTTACCTTCTTTCTCTGCATTTTCATCTTTCATTAAAATCATGTGTGAATAGACCTCTTTAAAGCTCTGTAAAGTACACCATCAGAAAATCCTCTAGAAAGAGATTGGATCTGTGTCTGTTGTACAGAATGGAAATGCCTTAAAGGAGGTGATTACCCTAGACCTCCCACAGCCCCTCCTGGCCGATCCATCGCCGTCTTGTCTTGACTCAGTGGGAAGAGAAGTACAGTTTGGGCCACAACATGCAGCCACCCCACCACCAGCCCTCCCAGGCCTGTGTGTAGCCTGCAGCACTGGAACCCATTGTGGCCTCCAGTTAGGAAAGCAAGGATTCTTGATTCATTGCACCGGTGAGGTTTTCTGTGTCTGCTGCCACCACTCTCCTGAAGCCCCTTTTGGTAAAATCAGCAACAGATTTTTCTATTTTTCCAAGCTGGGGCTTTCAGCCAGGAAACCCAATAAAAGTAGCAACCACTCCTATGTGTGCCTGCCACTGAGCTCAGCACAGATTTGTAGGCCTTTTTAGTCCTCTTGACATGGGACACTGCTCCCACCCTCTAAGGAATCTTCTCTTGACTTCGTGATCCTGCTGTCAGGCTTCTTCCAACTTTGTTTCAGTTTCCTTCATTGACTCTACTTCCTTCCCCATTTCTTCATTAATACTTCTTAAGTATTAACCATACCCTGCAGCGTGATCCTTAGCCCTCCTAGTTCACTCTGAGCCACTTTGTCTGCTCCTATTTCCTCGGTCACCCCCTCTCTGTGTTTGGATTTCCAGATCTAATTCTTATTTCCAGTTTCCTGCTGGACAGCTCTGCCAGATTATCAAGGTGATAATCAGATTCAGAAAGGTTTCTTGCAAAAGCGCCGTCTGCTCTAGTGGTCCTTACAGCTAATGGCCTCTTAGTCCTCAGCATCCTACCACTCACCACGTGGACCAGTCAGAGATCCTCTTGATTCTTCCTCATCAAAATGGCAGCTTCCCTTCCATTCTCCAGAGCTCTACCTCAACTTGGGAGCTTAGGACTCTGGTTTGAATTTATACCTTCCTACCTCCCCACGTTCAGCCTCTAGCTGTTTCAGTCCATACAACCCACTGTAGCTATCTTTCAGCAACGCAGACCTGATCAAGTCACTCCCTACTTGAAAGCATCCAATGGATCCTAGGTTGGCAGAGTAAGTTACAACCACCCAAACCTACTATGCCATCCTAATCTCCCACCAGTTATCCAAACCCACCATAGTATTTCTCATTTCCAGATGCGTGCATGTGTATGTTGATTCTGCTGCTAAAATGGCCTCTTTAGTCCTCTTCTGCCACCTGGAGAATCCTATCCATCCTTGAAGAGCCAGGGCAGTCACCTGGCTCAGGAGGCAGCTGGTTGAATGGATGAAGACTTACCCACTCTCTCATGCAGAGTGAGGCTCTTCCTGCCCAGCAGTCAGGAAGGACTCTGTTCACATCTCTGTCACATTTGTCAACATTTGTGTTGTAGCTGCTCTCAAGCCAGGAATGGTGATATGTCTCTCCCTGTCCATGGCAGACGTTGTTCCCAACCCTCCTTACTGCAGAGCCCAGACGCAGCTCAGAATCCATCTCAACATAGCACCAGACGGCCGCATTCAGCAGACTGAAGTCTGCACATGATATGAGGTCTCTGTGACATCCTCCAAAGTAGACTGCATTTCTCCAATTGTGGCCACTTAATATCCACTCAGTTGCAGAATGAATAACAGATGGCTTTTCTTTTTTCTTTGGGATAGGGTTTCTTAATACTACGTAACATGATGGTATTTTAACCTTATGTTAAGGGAACGTGTGTGTGTTAGTTGCTCAGTTGTGTCTGACTCTTTGCGACCCTATGGATTGCAGCCCACCAGGCTTCTCTGTCCCTGAAATTCTCCAGGCAAGAATACTGGAGTGGGTTGCCATTTCCTTCTCCATATGTTAGGTGCATGTTAATACTATTTCATGTCACAGATAGCTGTCCACAAGAGTGTATTTGCAAGAGATGGGCGAGGTATTTGTTGGAACCCCTTGTTACTCTTTGCAAAGAATTCTTCACACGTATGCACACATTCAGTCCACCATACATTCCGTCCCTTCACACACACATTCAGTCCACCAAAGTGCTGCCTGTTTCTGCCACAGCCTCTCTCTTTACAGAATTCAGCCCACGGTTTTACCTTCCAGTCAGCATGCTGCATGTTATTTCCTCTAGCCTTCAATTTATCTTGTACGTTTCTAAGAGCTGGTTGGATAAAGTATTCAAAAATAAAAGTATCTAACCTTACATTCCAATTTCATATCTTTTTGGCAATCACAAAAGAAAACTAGTGAGTCTGGGTAATTTTAAAATGAGTTAAAAAGCACTTCACAGGCATTGCTTTTTTTCTGTACTGTATAAAACACTTAATATTACATAGTAATACTCTCAGTAATCCATCTTCTTTATCTCTGATGCAAATATAGTAGCTCTCAAAAAGGTGTGTCAAAACAACCAGGAAAATGTGAAACACCTTTTCCATGGCTCAAGCGAAAGATGAAATGTAATTATCATTACAGAGTTCAATGAGTTGTATTCAAACTCTCGGATCTTCTTTTATTCTGGTCACATTTCAGAGTTTATAAATGAAAAAATGGGTAATATAAATGAAGAAATCAAGAAAGTTCATATTTTCCCTCAGTTCCCTTAATGTACATAAGACAGCTGGTCCTGGAATGCTCAAAGCAGAAGGCTCGTGCGTGTCAGTCATAATAAGACTGTGCAATGCAGTAAACAGAACAATGAGAAAACAGTCAAGACAAAGGAGAGACAGGGTCTGGAAAAGCCTGCAGCAGTTTCGGTAAAATAACAGTTGTACGGCATCAACATGTATCTGTAGAGCCTGTTCTCTTTACTGTCTAATGAGTCTGTGCTGTTGGTGAATTACTGAAATCGTTTCCTCTCACCTTTTTATGTATTTTCTCTCCTATTATGCTCTCACCTGTCTTGTCTGGAAAATCCATCAGGCTAACTGTCAGGTAGGTTCTTCTTGATGTTTATGTGATTATTGGGAATGTCCACAGCAGGAAATGAAGTAAACAGACTGCAAGTGACTTGTGATGAATGATAAAACTAACCAGAAAAGGCAAATGCTAAATTACAGAGAAACTTTTTTGCAGATGCATGAAACTGTAGAAGCTGCTAACCCTAAGCACATTCAGCCGTTGTGAACATCTAGCATAAGAACTTTAGCCTAAGGGATTAACCTCACCTCTAAATGATGAAGTAGGTTACCTGGACTGTCCGGTTTTACTAGGGCTCAAAATACAGCCTGCTCCCAGAGGGATCAAGTGTCATGGAGTGGTGTTATATCCTATGTGGCCACAAGTAATTCTGCTGCAAATATGCTACCAGCTTTTACAGATTTGGCCAGATGCAAGAAAAATTCACAATGATGTATTCTAAATCCCGATTTTTAAGTATGTATTCAGACATGCCTTGTACCTTGAAGAAAGAAACTGGGAAGAAACGGGGAGAGGTTGCATGTATTTTGTGCATGCTAAACTCACCCTTGGAGTTCCATCTGACATGGATTAACTCTCTTCAAAAGAATGTTGCTTGCAATTGCAGTAGGGGACGGAGCTGTTTGTTTCTCCTCTTGGTGTCACAAAAAGGCAGTATTCCTTCACCCACATGAAGCAGCAGAAAAGCTCTATTTAGATCCTCAAGTGCAAGACAGATACTTTATAAACCTAAACCAGAGCTAAGCCCAAGAGAAGAGACATATATTTAAATTAAAGTATGTTTGGTGAGTGTGTGTGTGTTGTTGTTGTTTTTAACTTTGAGCTTATTTTTATCTTTCAAGAGAAAAAATTATGTGCTACAGTTGCCATGCAACACAAACTGCTCTAACAGCTTTCTAATTTTAATTTCAGAAGTCTACAGAGCAAATGAAGAAGGTCCCTACTATCATCCTTTCAGTCTCGTATAAAGGAGTCAAATTTATTGATGCAACAAATAAGGTGGGTACCATACCTCTACAGTCCTGAGTAAATGATCTAAAATCCTTTGCTTCCCATCTACTTAACATCCCCATTTTATTTATTTAATTTTTCTTAATGTTTTGGCCATATCGTGTGGCATGTGGGATCTTAGTTCCCCAAGCAGGGATCAAACCTGAGTTTAAGTCTTAACCACTGGAATCTTAATTGCTGGACCACCAAGGGAAGTCCTATTATCCCCCCCATTTTAATCACTCCCCAACCCCCACCTTCATGCTCCCTAAACACAGGTGTAGATACACACACATACACACACACACAGAGGGCCACCTTGCATTTGGAGGCCTGATCCAGGATTTCTACACATATTTTGCATTCACCTGTCCAAAGTACCTTCCCTCATAGACTGTGCTGTTCAGGATCTGACAATATCCCTTTGGGTCCAGGGAACATTAAAACAGGAAAAATCATATCTAGAGTGAAAACGCATCAGTGTTCATTCCTCCGTCAGAGGAAGTGTCACTAGGCAACAGACTAGAGTGTTTGTCTTTCCATTTCTCCAGAGATAGGCCTGTCCTTTCTTTTGATGTATGTAATGAATACCTGACACAGGGAACACACGCTCTGGCTTTTACATCATATAATTGCATTTCGTTCTCAACTATTGAGATGGAAGAGAGGGTTTCAACTGTACCGTTTTCTTAAGAGGCACCATCCGAAAAGCTCAGGCCATGCTGTGACCATGCTATGACCTTGCACTCACTGAGAGAGCGGTTCGTGGGCTCCAAGGTCAAGTGCAGACAAACGGGTTGCACTTTACTTCAAAAGTGTCCGTCCTTGGCAAAGATGATGGAGTGCAGGTGCTAAACTAGAAGCTGTGGGTGTGACCACTTTCACCCTCCAGAAGCTCAAGACTGACTGGCTCTTCCTCCCAAACCCCCACATGTCCCTGCATTTTAGTCTTACATCCTTCCAACCAGTAAAGTATAGACATTGGGGAAATGAGGTGATCCCCATTTGTGAACACTGTTTGTTTTCTGGACTGCCTACCCAGTCTTCCCAGTTGGACCCACTCCATTCTGGGGAAAGGAAGCCAAAGTCTGAATCAGATGAATTAAAATGATGGAAATTTATGACCAGGGCACCTGGATTTATCAGGGAAACATCCTGTGGCCAGTGACTCTTGACTGTAATAAGCCTGACCATCTGAATCCCCAGATTCAATGGCTTTCACCCATTGAAAGCCTTCCCAGTTTGTTTTCTGTAATGAAGACTGCTGTGTCAGTGGTCAAGATACCCAAGCTCCCCAAGTCTACTGAGGAGAATAACCTCCCAGTTTTAGAAGCAGTTTTGAAACCCAGGCAGAAAGCTGATAACTCAGCCTGCTCAAGCTAGCCAATGATGTCCAGAGCACACTCAGAGTCAGATGCCTTAGGTGGATAATGGCTTCAACCTGGCAATATGTCATCGACAGTTACCATTCAGTTCAGTCGCTCAGTCGTGTCCGACTCTGCGACCCCATGAATCGCAGCATGCCAGGCCTCCCTATCCATCACCAACTCCCAGAGTCCACCCAAACCCATGTCCATTGAGTTGGTGATGCCATCCAACCATCTCATCCTCTGTTATCCCCTTCTCCTCATGCCTTCGATCTTTCCCAGCATCAGGGTCTTTTCCAATGAGTCAGCTAAGTTACCATTATCAGATTACAATTGTAGGGAGCCTGATCAGAAAAATCCCAATTGATTTGCTTTTTCATTTCTTAGAAGCAATTTTAGTTGCTTCCTTTAGCCCTAGATTATAGTCAATTGGTTTTTAAAGTTTCAAAACTTTATGGAATTCTTAAGATACCATTGCTTTCAGTGTATCTAAACTTCAAGAAAGTCTTTGGAATTTTTTTTTTTCTTAACCTGGAGCAGTTGCCTCTACCCCATTTGCACTTGAAAATCATGAATGGCAGTATATTTTCAGCATATGAGTTTAACACTCTCTTAGACTAACAATGTTATTAGCGGGCTTGGATTCTGACATTTTCTAAACAAGTTGTATTTACCCTGAGAAGTTTCCAGAGTCTTAAGACTGTCATCCCATGAAGCTGGTGGCATGACTGGTTGCATTTGTAAAACAGCATCCTTTCTAACGCTCTCCATCATCAGAGGAAGGAGGGAGCACTGTTGGCTCTGTGGCCTTCACCTTACGGACACATTTGTGGCTGTAGATCTTGATTTCCTAGACTTTGAGAAGATGCTTCTGCTTCAGTCATCCATACTTAGATGAGTTACTCATATAGCTCTCCTCACTAAGGGCTACCTGGACATCTAAGCACTGAAAGATATGCCAAAGATAATTGCATGAATAAAGCCACTAGGTGAAGAAAGCCTGTGTCTTTCAAGTCCTCATAGTGTGGTTCTCAGCTTATTCTCAAAATCCAGAGCAAAGGCAGATGCATATGTTGGTGGCAGGTGGAGCCAACCTCTCTGTGACCTTGAAGATAATATGTTACATTCCAATTTCATATCTCTTTTTGGCAATCATAAAAGAAAACTAGTGAGTCTGGGTAACTTTAAAACTAGTTAAAAAGCACTTGCCTGGCTTTTTCAGGAATTTGGGGACATTGACTTCAACACTGGTGGCTACACAGGGTCCCCATCCCAGTATCCTAGGGAGTAACTGATCTGCTTCAATCTGATGGTGGATGGTGGGTGACTCAGGGCCATGGCCTAGGAGTTAGTGTGTGAGAAACCAGAGCAGAAAGCTTGTGTTAGAAGGTAGAAAAGAGAAACAGTGAAGAGCTGTGCTGGTAGTTTGTCTGAGGAAAGCTGAGACACTGCCAGCCGGGGCTGAAGGCCTGGTTTCAGGGGGTGTGGAAGAGCCAGTGCTGAAGGGTCGTGCTTGGGTCGTGGGTGAAGGGAACTGTGCTCGTCAGCAATGTCTGCAGGGCATCGTGTGTGCCACTTGGTCCTGTGCAAAGTCCAGCCTCTGGTTAATGCCAACAGCAGGGAAGGAGCAGGCTGATGCATTCCAGATCCTGCTTCCGGTTTGCACCGCAAGTTCCTCCCCTGGGAAGCATTGTCAACAGGGAGCCACTCTGACTTGAAATGAAGGACTTGTGATTTGTAGACATCTAGGAAGACCTCACAATTTGGGTGCTGTGAACACTAAGCCTGTACTGAGACACAAGCAGAAATCACAGCTTATTGTTTATGTTTGACGTTTCGTTGTACTTGATTCTTAAACTGTCCCCTCCTGACGGCCACATCTCTGTAACCCTGCCCTGGTCACATAGAGGGGGTGTTTGGACTGCTCTGGACATGTAGAATAACCAAAGGCCTCGGGCCCTTTTCCAAGTGACTGCCTTGCAGTGACACAGCCAGCTGGTCACTGAGGACTAAAACTTGACTTTCCCATTCCCTAACCTACTGCTTTTTTCTGTTACTCCACAGCTCCTTCTGCCAATTTGTTTGAAGTGCAATGGATGCTTAATTTACACTTCCATTCCTATTTGCTTGCATTTGATTAGGTAAAAGGTGAACCTTCCAGCAAAGCACTTCTTTCCTTTTACTTTCAGGAAGAAATAGCTGTGGCTGAGTCCATGGAGAAGGTTAGGTACCTGGTTATCAACTCATGAGTTTACTACCTACCAACATAGGAAACAAACTGAATAACTAAACTCTATTTGAAAAGGAAGAAGCGAAAATGACATTGAACTAAAAATGGGACTTGGGATAGATTTATACTAAAATGTTACAGATAAATCACACCAGCTTTCTGGTGTTCCATAGCCCAGAGGTAGCTCTAGCATGGCTTTCCACCAAGAAGACTACAACTGCTTAGTTCCAAACCCCTCTTCAGATCAGCAGGGCCTTCTAAGAGGTGACACAGTCCCCACATCCAGCATTTGACCAAGACTGGGTTGCATTTTGCCTTCCTGCTCTGGTCCCTCCTCAGTCTTCCCATCCAGCTAAATGAGGAATAACTCAGTGCCTGGGTTTGTTTGTTTTGAATGTCAGCCTCAGGTGGGGCTTATGCTATTTTTTTAGCCACAGATTAGGACTTTTGCCTAAACAAGCTGTTTACAGCACATGCAGCCTCCATTCCATCCACAGCTCCATTCCATACACATGGAGACCTGGCCTTGACGTTCTACAATGGTGATGCAGAGTGACGCAGCATTGAGCTCAGCGTCACCACATGTAGACTTGTGTGCCTGACACACAGTAAGGCTAAACACTCCCAGTGTCAGTGTTTGAAGCAGAGAAAGGTTTATTGCAGGGCCAGGCGAGGAGAACGGGTGGCTCATGCCCATAAAACCCCAAACTCCCTGGAGGCTTTCAGCAAAGCATTTTTTTTTAAAAACCAAAGAACCACCACACCTTTATTTAGTTTTTCAGCAGAGCATTTTTAAAGACCAAGTGAGGGACTGGTGTTCCCAGGTGTGTGATCAGCTCATGCATAGTTCTCTTGACTGGTTGATGGTGATCAACCCTTAGGCACCAGATGGCCTGGTGGCTGCGTGCTCTTGATCATCAAGTAGTTCATTTTTTCCCAGGTGCTAGTGAAAAAGAACCTGCCTGCTGATGCAGGAGACACAAGAGACGTGGGTTCAATCCCTAGGTCAAAGAGATCCCCTGGAGAAAGGCATGGCAACCCACTCAAGTATTCTTGCCTGGAGAATCCTATGGACAAAGGAGCCTGTTGGGCTACATTCCATGGGGTTGCAAAGAGTCCAGCATGACTGAAGCAACTAAGTGTGCATGCATGGTGGTGGTTTTTTAGCATCTGAAAAACTCAGGCATGAGATACTATTATCTGGGTACTTCTGAGAGGATGTGGGAGCGGGGTCTGTCCTGAAAAGGCCTCACTCAGTTACATCAGTAGTGAGTCCTGCTCGGTTACATCAGTAGTGAGATCCCAGGTCCTGTCCACATTCCAGCACCATCAACCTATCAGGAAGTTCTGTTCAAGATATCTCCGTACCCAGTCCGTCAGTATGAGTTCATTTATAAGCATATTTTTCCATTGCCAATTAGGATGATTAAATGCCAGTAACATGAGCTATTAACTGATTATAGAACGTTTTTATTAGCCTGCCTCTCCTCTGGTTTAGACCATGAGAACAGAGGAATAAAAGTTTCAGCAGTAGGTGAAGAGGCTGATTTTGGAACATGGAGCAGCATGGAGGAGGGCAGGCCTCAGAGTTAAGAGACAGTCCTGGGCTCCTGGGAATGAGAGAAGTGAGGGAGTGGAGGGCTGGGGTGGTAGTGGGGACGGGTTTCAGAAAATTGGGAGGGAAAGTCAAGAAAGAGGAAAAGTGTCTTAGTGCTGTAATAAATTACCATAGATAGGGTTGCTTAAACCACAGATATTTATTTTTCACAGTTTCAGAGGCTGGAAAGTCCAAAATTAAGTCAGCAACAGATTCAGTATCTGATGAAAGCCTCCATTTGCTGCTTCATAAACAGCCATCTTCCTGCTGTGTCCCCATGGCAGACAGGGCCAGTTGGCTCTCTTGATTGTTTTGGGTTTTGTTTTTTTTTTAAGCCAACTTAGATTTATTTTTTTATTCAGTTTTATTTTGTATTGGAGTATAGCTGATGAACAGTGTTGTGATAGTTTCAGGTGGACAGCAAAGGGACTCAGCCATACATACACATGTCTCCATTCTCCCCCAGACTCCTTTCCCATCCAGGCTGCCACATAACATTGAGCAGAGTTCCCTAGAGAATGAATTTATGATTTCTGGGGGGAAAGATGGGGCGGAGGGATAGTTAGGTAGTTTGGGATGAACAGGTACACACTGCTATATTTAAAATGGATAACCAAGGACCTACTGGCTCCTCGTCTTATAAAAGCACTAATCACCTTCACGAGAGCTCCACCTTCGTGACCTAATCATATCCCAAAGGCCCACCTGTAAGCACCATCACACTGGGAGCTAGGATTTTAAGATACAAACTGGGGGAGGACAGACACATGAAGCTCATAATTAAGAGAGCTCCAGAGATAAAGCTTGATCCACTTTACAAGTTTTCCCTGAGCCACAGGGCTGTCATACATCATTGAAAGTCTTAGGAACTGGCAAGACTCAGGGTATTCAATGCAATAAAAGTCATAGGCACTTTTCACTGTAACACCTTCCTGAGAAGTTAATCTACCTTTTTTGTTGTTGTTCAGTCATGTCTGACTCTCTGCGACCCCATCAACTACAGCAGCCAGACTTCCTTGTCCTTCACTATCTCTCGGAGTGTGCTCAAACTCATGTCCATTGAGTTGATGTCATCCAACCAGCTCATCCTCTGTGGCCCCCTTCTACTTTTGCCCTCAATCTTTCCCAGCATCAAGGTATTTTCCAGTGAGTCAGCTCTTCACATCCGGTGGCCAAAGTATTGGAGCTTTAGCTTCAGTCCTTCCAATGAATCTATGTTATGCTAGTTAAAAATCTCAAGAACACAACATACCAATTTAGTTAAAAGTTGGAGCCAGTGCTCTATTTCCAATAATAGTGGATCCTGGATGATGAGACCACATCCACACAGACCTGCCGAAGTAACTCGCAGCCCCCAATTAAAATGACGGAAACAATCAAGTGACGGTGGAGGCCTAGAGCACCTGCTAACACTGTACCTATAAAGATCACGCAGCTCTCATTAATTTTAAATTTAAGATTTCACAAGTTCCTAATTTAGTTTTCTTCTTGAAGAAATGCTGTCTGGATGTCAGAAGAGGATCTGGACCTTCTGTCTTGAAATTCTATCCTGCAAGAGGATGTTACTTGTTTGTGGGATTCTGACTCCAATTTGAGTTATTTTTGACAATGCTACATGTAGTATCAACATAAGAGACCACTGTGAAGAGTGTATTAATTTAATTTTCTTTCATGTGTTAATTCTGTAATTGCTTCCTAACCACACAGCTCAGCAGAGTGAGGGGCGTGAAAGACTTGCTCGGGGCGCTGTCAGGGAAGGGCATTTTGTAAGCATTTTTAGACATTGATGGGTGTACCCAGAGCATTATATGTGCTTGGGTTATTTAAGACTGTGCAATTACGAAGTAATTAGGGTAATCATTAAAGGTTTTAGATCTATGACAACTGCAGAAATCATAAATGAAATATTATGAGATTATAAATGGGATATTATGAGATTAAGAAATGATTGCACAATTATGTGAAATATTTTCCTTCTTAAATTCATCAATATATCAAAGGAAGTGTCTGGCAGGGTTTGCAGCCCATGGTTTCTCCTTGATTATTTTGTGCTTCAGGATAATGGTACCTAAACCTTTCCTCAGGTACTTTCCCATTATTCTTAAACGCTGGTTGGGATGAGGACGCTGGCAAGAAGAGGCCATGAAAAAAAGCTAGGGAGAAGAAAAATGAAATGGTATTGAACCAGTGAGAGAGAGAGGTTGGGGGTGAGAGGCATTGCATTGTATTTGAGAGAGCCTGAGCTCTGCGGTCCGAAAACCCCAGATTGGGCTCAGCTCCACTACCTGCCCTGCGTTAAGGCATTTACACTGCCTGAAGACCAGCTCCACCTGTGAGCTGCCGAGGCTAACCTCCAGCGCCCACTCGCAATTACAGCGCGGCGGGAATAGTTAGCAAAGTGTCGTCCGCGGGGCCCTGCAGTGAGCCTGCGCTGCGCTGTTTCCCTCCTCCCACTCCTGCGCCCTCGTCTCTGCAGAGTTGTCAAGAAAGAGTGCTTTGACTTGCCCTCCCCAACCTGCCTTGGCTCTGGGGTGCTCTGGCCGGCACAGGACAACAGTAAGGGATGGTGAGGGCTTGGGCTCTTGGGGAAGCAGAACAGGGCAGGGGAGCTTTTCCAGGAAGAGTTGGCGGGAGGCAGCGCTGACTCTCCCAGTGCACGTGTGGGATAGAAATAGTAAAATCCTTAACAATAATTATTTTTTTTAAAGTGTCTACACAGCGCCAGGCAAGAACTGCTGCTCCAGGTTCAGACTATTTTAGGTTGTTTTTCATTAAATGAAAATATTCCTTCCAGACCTGGTGTACCTTTGCCCACAGATAGTGGGTCATTTCGAATGTTGCTTATCTAGAACATTCTAGGAAAAGGAACAGCAGCGGCTTCCCAGGTCATTTGCCTTGGTTCTAAAATAGGCTGGTTTGCAGAGGAAAACAATGGTCATTTATGTCATTTCTTCCAGAACATAATTGCTGAGCATGAGATTCGTAATATCTCCTGTGCTGCCCAGGACCCGGAAGACCTCTCAACATTCGCTTATATCACTAAGGATTTAAGTCCAATCACCACTACTGTCATGTGTTTACTGCCTTTGATGTGGTGAGTAACTGTTCTCTTTAGACTGACTAAATATTTCTGTGAATGCACCTGGAATTTATTGTAAGCAATTTAGATGCTTGGTTTGTTTGAGTTTTTTTTTGTTTTTTTTTTTTTTTACTGTACTGGGTCTTCGTTGCTACATGCGGGCTTTCTCAAGTTGTGGTGAGCAGGGGGCTGCCCTCTGTTGAGCTTCTTATTGCAGTGGCTTCTCTTGCTGTACAGAACATGGGTTTTAGGTGCAGGCTTCAGTAGTTGTGGTACATAACACAGGCTTGGTTACTTCTCAACATGTGGGATCTTCCTGGCTCAGGGATCAAACCTGTGTCCCCTGCACTGGCAGGCAGATTGGAAGTCCAAATGCTTGGTTTTTGTTTGTTTGGTTGTTTTACCAAATATTAAGGTATTCATGGTATATTCTGCAGACTTCAGCTTTTCTCAGCTTTTTCTATATTTTCACACATCCATTAAATTTCAAACTCCACTTCTATTCAGTATCTGAACTACCATGGATCAACTACTAACTTCACTTTTTAAATTTAATGAATTCCTTTCTTTCTCTGGTACCAAAATACAGTAAATGTCTTTCAGCTTTTGCTCCTTCACTGTGTCTGTTGGTTTCTTGGGTAGCCATTTCTAAATAGTAGGACATAGTAGTCTAGGTTTGTTTGGAAGAAATATAAATTTTAGTGCCTCATATAATACTTACGGTTTTCTATATTGAATAGTAATTAAATTAGACATCTACAAATAGTAATTGGGAACAGTGAGGTTTGGACTATTTAAATATGACCCATATTCAGAAATTAGTCTTGTTATGATGTCCTTATGGTGTTTCAGCACCTATAATCCTGTTTGTCATTGTCTTAAAACTAACCCATATGCAATATTTGTTTTTCTCTGACTTATTTTGTATGACAGACTCTAGGTCCATTCACGTCACTACAAATGACCCAATTTCATTTCTTTTTATCACTAACTTCCATTGTATACATATACCACATCTTCTTTATCCATTCATCTGTCAATAAACATCTAGGTTGCTTCTGTGTCCTGGCTATTGTAAATAGTGCTGCAATGATCATTGAGTTACATGTGTCTATTTGAATTATGGTTTTCTCAGGATATATGCCCAGGAGTGGGATTGCTAGGTCATATGGTAGTTCTAGAACCTCCAACTTGTTCTCCATAGTGGCTGTATCAATTTACATTCCCACCAACAGTGCAAGAGGGTTCCCTTTTCTCCACACCCTCTCCAGCATTATTTGTAGATTTCTTGAATGGCCATTTTAATTGGTGTGGGGTGATATGTCATTGTAGTTCTGATCTTCATTTCTCTGATGAGTGATGTTGAATGTATTTTCATTTGTTTGTTAGCTATCTGTATGTCTTTGGGGAAATGTCTCTATATCTTCTGCCTATTTTTTGATTGGGTTTGTATTTTTTGATATTGAGCTGCATGAGCTGCTTGTATATTTTGGAGATTCTTTTTTAGATACAGGTAGTCAGTGTTAACAGTTAAGGACGGCAAAGCCAAGCCCTTACAGTATCCCTGGATGCACTTGTTCCCCGGGATCGAAATTGTTGATTAAAGCCATGTCAGCATTAGGTTTCTGGTGCCTTTAGCCATAACTTGCCATTCTTGTGAGATGCAGTTGTTTCTTTAAAGAACAGAATTTATCTTTCTATCCCCATACCTTTTGGTTTGCATGATAAACCCTTCTCTGGGAGAGTGGCCTTGGTGTCATAGAAAGGACAAGCTGCTCAGAGTTCACATTCCAACTCGCTGCCTGCTCCCTGATGTTAGATGAGGAGCAGGACTCAAGAGTCCCGATTTCCTTTGTCTACAGAACAGGTGCAGGGATTTGTCCCTCACAGGTTTTCATTGGGATTGAAATGAAGGAACGTATGTAGAGGCTCATAAACAATGTGTCCGCACCACCACCACCTCTGTCTCTCTCCTTCCCTTCTGACCTCACAATTCACTCTGGCCTTTTCCTGCAAAAGACATAAGGTAGATTTTTCAGAAGTATATTTATGGTCCCACATTTTCCCACTGCCCTTGCCAAAGAACTGAAAAAAACTAGAATAAACAAACAGAAGCAGTAGAAAGCAGGAATAGACTCTGTAGGCCTTCTCTTGGTCTGTTGCTTTTATATAGTGTTTTCATTGTCAGCATTAATATTCCAGTATTGTCAGGATGAATTCCAGCCTTCCCTTGGGAATTGCAGTGTTTCTTTCTAAATTGGTTTTAGAGTAATATATAATTTGCCTCCATAAGAGTATCTAAAACAGTGTTCTCTATTCAGACTAAAAATGATACCCATGGGCCATCTGGCCCCTTGAGTTTTTCAGCTGGTGTATATGTGACGCCAGAATTCTGAGGCAAAATATAGGGGGAAAATAGTCAACTGTTTGGTTTTAAGACCAACACAATGTCCCTGGTACATTTTGAAAACATGTGGAGAATTGCTTCACCTTTTATCTTTTCATCCAGATGTTTGATTTAATGTAGACATTCACTAGTTTAGGAGTCTGGTATCAAGCTCCAAAGGGTTTTCATCTTACGCCATGAATCCACCAATTTAATTCTCTCTAGGTGAACAGTTTGTCTAACTTCAAAAACAGTCACAAAGGCCACCAGTCCTGACCTGGGCCTTTGAGCAATTTTGAGATGCACCAAGCTTTGTTTGCACTGAAAAAAAAAAAAAAAGCCTCTTTGAGCATGGATTTCGTGTCTTTATGTAGGGCAGTTCAATATTCAGTCCATTCTTGAAGCGTTAGCATTCTTTTGATATGAATCAGTCCCCCAGGCTGCCCAAATGGCAAAAGAATACCTCCAGTATACATTTAGTCTTTCAGCTGATGTGTTTTGAGTATATATTTGCTTACTTTTTATTGGAGTATAATTCCTTTACAGTGTTGTTTCTGCTGTACAGCAGCATGAATCAGCTATATGTGTATATATATCCCCTCCCTCTTAAATCTCCCTCCCACCCCCACCCCCATCTAGGTTACCATAGACACCAAGCTGAGCTCCCTGCTACACAGCAGCTTCCCACTAGCTCTCTGCTTTACACATGGTCGTGTACATATGTCAATGCAGCTCTCTCAGTTCATCCCACCCTCTTCTTCCTCCACTCCCCTACCATGACATACACATTTTTAATTGCAGTTATTACTACTTTCACTTTGTAGATCTTTTATGAATCACAGGAAGTTTTTCTGAATATCTCCTATTATCAAGGAAATCCTGTGGTCTTGGAAGGGAAGCTCAAGCCCCCCTACGAAAGCAAGCATGTGAATCTAACATAATTATTTACTCTGAGACACTGCAGAGCCCTCAGTAGGCTCAGACACCAGGCAGGGGAGTGCCTTATGTTTTCCAGGGTCATTTAGCCATGGGAGCCTCCTGCCAGGAGAGCTCCTCAGGGGCCTGGCGTTCTGCAGAACACACTTGAGAAAATGTTACGCTTTATCTTCTCTAAGCTTGTTCTCATTCCTAAGAATCTATTAAGTTGGTACAAAAGTAATTGTAGTTTTGGACTGCAATTTTTAAATTTCATACCATGAATTTTATATCATTATAACTAGGCTCCAACACATCTTTATTAATCAAAATAGGAACCATTACAATCAACACATTTTTGCCAAAAAGAAATGTTTATTCCTGTAGCATGCTTCAGGATTCTACAAACTCTTGGAAAGCATTTTCTGCATCCTGCTGCTTGTGGAAGCACTTTCCCTGCACAAAATTGTCGAGCTGCTTGAAGATGTGGAGATCGGTTTTTGAGAGGTCAGGTGAATATGGCAAATGAGGCAAAACTTTGTAGCTCAATTCATTCAACTTGTGAAGTGTTGATTGTGCAGCGTGCGATCGGGTGGTGGTATGGAGAAGACAACAGAATGGGCCCATTCTGTTGACCAGTGCTGGCTGAGGCATTGCAGTTTTCAGTGCATCTCATCAATTTGCTGAACATACTTTTCAGATATAATGGTTTCCCCAGCATTCAGAAAGCTGTAGTGGATCAAGTGGGCCGCAGACCCCAGTGACCATGACCTTTTCTTGGTGCAAGTTTGGCTTTGGGAAGTGCTTTGGAGCTTCTTCTCAGTCCAGTCACTGAGCTGGTCATTGCTGGTTGTCATATAAAATTCACTTGTCGCATGTCACAATCTGATCAAGAAATGGTTCGTTGTTGTTGCATAGAATAAGAGAAGATAACACTTTAAAATAACAATTTTTAAATTTTCAGTCAGCTGTGAGACACCCACTTATTGAGCTTTTTCACCTTTACAATTTGCTTCAAATGCCAAACAATCATAGAATGGTCAACGTTGAGTTCTTGGGCAACTTTTCGTGTAATTGTAAGAGGATCAGCTCCAATGATCCTCTCAGTTGGTCATTGTTAACTTCCGATGGTCCGCCATTGTACTCCTCATCCTCAAGGCTCTCGTTTCCTTTGCCAGACTTCTTGAACAACCACTGCACTCCACCTTCATTAGCAGTTACTGGGCCAGATGCATTGTTGATGTTTTGAGTTGTCTCTGCTGCTTTATGACCATTTTGAACTCGAATAAAAAATTGCTCAACTTTGCTTTTTGTCTAACATCATTTCTGTAGTCTAAAAGAAATATAAATTAAACAGCAAGTAATATGTCATTAGCAAAAAAAATAAAGTGAGAAATGCACATTAAAATGATGTATAGCAGAACCACATTTATTTAAGAATGTATTTCAATATCAAATGACAAAGTTCAACAATTGTAAAACTGAAATTACTTTTGTCCCAACCTAATACACTAAATTCAGCTTGTGATATTTTCAGTTTTAAATGACAGGTAGATGAAAATTTTAAAAAGACTAGATCAGAAGTGGAATTAGTGTTTCCAAGAAAAGCCAGTGTGTATTTTACCTCATTGGGCTTCCCTGGTGGCTGAGATGTAAAGAATCTGCCTCTAAAGCAAGAGACCTGGGTTCGACCCCTGGGTTGGGAAGATCCCCTGGAGGAGGGCATGGCAACCCATTCCAGTATTCTTGCATGGAGAATCCCCATGGACAGAGGAGCCTGTGGGCTACAGTCCATGAGGTTGCAAAGAGTCAGACCCAACTGAACGACTAAGAACACAGCATACACACCCATTATACCTACCAGCAAACCCCAGACCTACTCTGCATTCTAGACTCACTATGGTGGCAGCTGATTCCTGGTCACCTCTCTAATGGGACATGCCTCATCCACTTCTGAACAAGAAGCTGCCCAACCTCCACCTTCCAGGCAGTGAAAACTTGAGGGAAGAGAATAGGCCTAGGTAGGGGGAAAAAATGTGTGTTATGACTCTAGGAGTGTAGTTTCCTGCAGTACAGAAGACCCAGGTTCTATCCTTGGTTTGGGAAGATCTCCTGGAGAAGGAAGTGGACACTCCAGTATTCTTGCCTGGAGAATTCCATGGACCAGAGGAGCCTGGCGGGCTACATACAGTCCATGGGGTCACAAAGAGTCGGACACAACTGAGTGGCTAACAGTTTCATGAGTCTAGGAGTTTTGAGGCTTAAAACAACAAATTCAGCTTTTTTCTCCTCCACTCTTTGTTTTGAAAGATTTATTTATTTTTGGCTGTGCTGGTGTTCATTGCAGCGCATGGGCTTTCTCTAGTTGCAGTGAGTAGGGGCTGCTCTTCATCGTGGTGCGCTGGCTTCTCACTGCAGTGGCTTTGCTTGTTGCGGAGCACAGGCTCTAGGCGCAATTGCTTCAATAGTTGTGGTTCTCGGGCTCCGGAGCACTGGCTCAGTAGTTATGGCACACGGGCTTAGCTTCTCCTTGAAATGCAGAATCTTCCTGGACCAGGGATCAAACCCAAGTCTTCTGCATTGGCAGGCGGATTCTTAACCAGTGGACCACCAGGGAAGCCCTTCTCCTCCACCTTTATCTCCAGTGAGTGAAGGGGAATACCATGCTGTTGGGCTGACAAGAGGGAGAATGAGTTGTTTCTGGGGCCACTAGATCCCAAGGCTGCAATGATTGCCCTTAAAAAGCCACCAAAAGAAACAGATAGATAGAATTAAGATCACTTGGAAACTGTCATCTTCTAATATTATTCACTCAGTCTAGACATCTAGGTCATAGAATGGAGACAGGTAGATCAGAAAGATTTTGATGCATTCTTTGTGAAACTGTCAGATTTATTTTAGAAATCTGGGAGGGATCTCATTCAAGAGTTTTATAGTATGAAATGTTTATTTTGTTTTAATAGCATTAAAAGCCATGACCACCACTAAACCGTAGCTAATTCTCACCTCTCTAAAAAGAGCATGTTCGCAGTTTTTGGGATTTTTAACCATGCTCATTTTTCTCTTACTTGCGACTCCCAAATTCTATAATCTTCAGTGTGTGAAGCTTAGACTAGTTTTGAAATATGTAGGTAACGTCAAAGTCTGGATGCCTGTGGGTGGTGTGTGGCGGAGACGAAGATCCCTCTTGCCTGTGCTTTCTTGGTTGAATGTGGGCCATGAAAGGATCCAAACTGGAAGAAGAGAGATGACAGAATGCAGGAAATTGTGGTCAGCAGGCTGGAGGCAGTATTCTATAGCCCTCTTCCATCACTAAGTATCAGCAAACTTAAGTGCAGGGCAAGAAGAACACCAGAGTCAACCACATTGTGATCAGTTTAATGAAAGTGAGATTCCTGAGCCCTTTCTTTTTCTCCAGTTTAATTGAGATACAATTGGCATATAACACTGCATGAGTTTTAGGTATACAACATAAGGATTTGATATATGTGCTGCACGGTAAGTTTAGTTAACATCCATCACATACTTACACATTGGATTTGTGTGTATGTGTGATAAGAACTTCAGGATCTGCTCTGTCAGTAACTTTCAAATGTACAATATAGGCAAACCTCAAAGATACTGCAAGTTTGCTTTTCCAGATCACCACAATGAATCAAATATCACAATAAAGTCACATGAATTTTTTGATTCCCCGTGCATATAAAAATTATGTGTACAGTGTCCTGTAGCCTGTGAAGTGTACAGTAGCATCATGTCTAAAAAACAAATGTGTGTGCATGCTGAGTCACTGCAGTCGTATCCAACTCTTTGCGACCCCATGGACTGTGGCCCGCCAGGCTCCTCTGTCCATGGGATTTTCCAGGCAGGAACACTGGAGTGGCAGTATAAGAAAATGTTAAAGTGCATGTTAAAGGCCCTTAAGATGGGACTG
>SJXQ01002840.1:115823-140353 GCA_006408695.1 Aepyceros melampus | reverse complement strand
TAAATCGTTGAGAATTAAACAAGCCAAAAAATATTAAGAAACTAAGTCACTTTTTCTCTTATTCCTATTTTGGGGGGGGAGGGGCGGTAAGGGGATGGCTCAGGCGGTAAAGAATCTGCCTGCAATGCAGGAGACTTGGGTTGGATGCCTGGGTCAGGAGGATCCCCTGGAGGAGGGCATGGCAACCCACTCCAATATTCTTGCCTGGAGAATCCCAGGGACAGGGGAGCCTGATGGGCTACAGTCCATTGGGTCACAAAGAGCTGGGCACAACTGAGTGACTAACACTTTCACTTTGAAGGGGTTGCATGTTATCAGAGTCTTAAATCAATCCCAATTTATGCTAAGTTAGAAAGTAGGCATTCTGATTTTTTTTTTCTCACAGATTGTTTTACAGCATTCATACATGTATTCGTTATAACTCCTCCTGTGTAACTGAAAAGCAAATGCCATGTCTAGTGTTGGGGCCTTTAGAATCAGTCTGGCTTTTTTACTTATTTTTAATGGGAGGATAATTGCTTTACAGTGTTGTGTTGGTTCTGCCATATACCAACATGAATCAGCCATAGGTATACATACGTTCCCCGCCTTGAACCTCCTCCCATCTCCTACCACATCCCACCTCTGTAGACTCGCCGAGTGCCAAATTGAGCACCCTGCACTACACACAACTTCCCTGAGCTAAGTACTTTATATATGGTAATGTGTCTGTTTCAGTGCCACTCGCAAACTGTCCCACCCTCTCCTGCCCCTGCTGCATCCATAAATCTGTCCTCTACGTCTGAGTCCCCATTTCTGCCCTGCAGATAGGATCATCAGTACCATTTTTCTAAATTCCATATATCTGTGTTAATATATGATACTTTATGTTTAACATATGTTAACATATGATACTTTAATATATGTTTAACATAAATATATATGTTAATATATGTTCACACAACTTCCCTGAGCTAAGTACTTTATATATGGTAATGTGTCTGTTTCAGTCCACTCGCAAACTGTCCCACCCTCTCCTGCCCCTGCTGCATCCATAAATCTGTCCTCTACGTCTGAGTCCCCATTTCTGCCCTGCAGATAGGATCATCAGTACCATTTTTCTAAATTCCATATATCTGTGTTAATATATGATACTTTATGTTTAACATATGTTAACATATGATACTTTAATATATGTTTAACATAAATATATATGTTAATATATGTTCTCTTTCTGACTTCACTCTGTATAACAGACTCTAGGTTGATCCACCTCACTGGAATTGACTAAAATTTATCCCTTTTTATGGCTGAGTAATATTCTATTGTATGTATATTTGGCCACCTCATGCGAAGAGTTGACTCAGTGGAAAATACCCTGATGCTGGGGAAGACTGAAGGAAGGAGGAGAAAGGGGTGACAGAGGATGAGATGGTTGGATGGCATCACCAACTCAATGGACATGAGTTTGAGCAAACTCTGGGAGATGGTGAAGGACAGGGAAGCCTGGTGCGCTGTACAGTCCACGGGATTGCAGAGTCAAACGTGACTTAGCGACTGAACAACAATAAGAAATCAAAACTACCATGAACTATCCCCTCACACTGGCCAGAATGGTCATCATCAAAACTACAACCAATAAATTCTGGAGAGGATATGGAGGAAAGGGAACCCTCTTGCGCTGTTGGTGGGAATGTAAAGTAAACTGATACAGCCACTATGGAGAACAATATGTTGATTTATTTTAAAATTAGGAATAAAATTACCATATGACCCAGCAATCCCACTCCTGAGCATATATCCTGAAACAACCATAACTGAAAAAGACACGTGCACCCCAATGTTCACTGCAGCACTATTTACAATACCCAGGACAGGGAAGTGACCTAGACCCTTGACAGATGAATGGAAGTTGTGGTTCAGTTCAATCACTCAGTCGTGTCCAGCTCTTTGCATCAGGTGGCCAAAGTATTGGAGCTTCAGCATCAGTCCTTCCAGTGAATATTCAGGGCTGATTTCCTTTAGGATTGACTGTTTTGATCTCCTTGCTGTCCAAGGGACTCTCAAGAGTCTTCTGTAGCACCACAGTTGAAAAGCATCAATTCTTTGATTTGCATTTCTCTAATAAGTGATGTTGAGCATTTTCTCATGTGTTCATTAGCCATCTGTATGTCTTTGGAGAAATGTCTGTTTAGGTCTTCTGCCCATTTTTTGATTGAGTTGTTTGTTTTTCTGATATTGAGCTGCAAGAGCTGCTTGTATATTTTAGAGATTAATCCTTTGTCAGTTGCTTCATTTGCAATTATTTTCTCCCAGTCTGAGGGTTGTCCTTTTATCTTGTTTGTGGTTTCCTTTGCTGTACGGAAGTTTTTAAGTTTAATTAGGTCCCATTTATTTATGGTTTTTTTTCCATTACTCTAGGAGATGGGTCATAGAGGATCTCGCTGTGATTTATATCAAAGAGTGTACTGCCTATTTTTTCCTCTAAGAGTTTTATAGTTTCTGGTCTTACATTTAGGTCATTAATCCATTTTGAGTTTATCTTTGTGTATAGTGTTAGTGTTCTAATTTCATTATTTTACACATAGCTGTCCAGCTTTCCCAGCACTGCTTATTGAAGAGATTATCTTTTCTCCATTGTATATTCTTGGCTCCTTTGTCAAAGATAAGATGACCATGGGTGTGTGGGTTATCTCTAGGCTTTCTATCTTGTTCCATTGGTCTATATTTCTGTTTTTGTGCCAACACGATGTGATCTTGATGACTGTAACTTGGTAGGATAGTCTGAAGTCAAGAAGGTTGATTCCTCCACCTCCATTCTTCTTTCTCAAGATTGCCTTTGCTATCTGGAGTCTTTTGTGTTTCCATACAAATTGTGAAATTTTTTGTTCTAGTTCTGTGAAAAATGCCACTAGGTAACTTGATAGGGACTGCACTGAATCTATAGATTGCTTTGGGTAGTATGATCACTTTCACGATATTGACCAAATCAACCTGGTTTTGAATCCCAGGTCTGCGCTTCTTAGTTTCATCGTTTGAGCAAGAATGCCTCTAATCCTGTTTCCTCATCTGTAAAATGGAGATAACAGCAGCACCCTCCTCCTGGGGTTACTGTGAGGATTCAGCGAGATGGCACACGCCCATGTCTGTTCATGGACACATGGCCCATGGCGTTCAGTCCATCTTAGCCACTGAGGAGGGAGAGCCGCAGCGGCAGTTTTGGTGGTGCTTGTGTTTTCTTACCAGACCCTGTGTGAGGATTTGGTTTATAACATATATTTGCTGCAGCAGTGTCCCAACACCTGAGGGGAAAATTCAAGCCTGTATAAAACACATTTCTGACCTGGCAGTTCAAGTGCAAGTTGGAAAAGAATTTCCAGACAGAGCATTTCAGAAGGGAGTGAGGTTATTAAGAGCAGGGAGCAGAGGTAATGAAGGCGCTGCAAACGCAGTGGGCTGACCTTCTGACACCCCAGAGAGAGCCTACAGGATGCTATTGGAATAGCGGGCTGGCTCAAGGGAGAGCAGAGGCTTTTTGTGGGTTAATAGTCAATTTTTATAGCCTCAAGACAAAGGAAATTCCTGCTGGAAGGGTGGTATTAGGTGATTGGTTTGAGTGCTGTAGGGTAAGTACAGGGGTGGGCATTTTTGCCTCATTTGGGGTCAGGAAGCTTGCTGGTGATGATCAGGGTGGACGGGAGCTTTTGGCAACGGTTACAAAGGGGCTCAGTCAGCTTCAGAGGGGGCCTGGGTTCTGGACTCTGTGTCTCTGGCCTTGGTGCAAAGCCTCGCACTTGCGGCCTTGGGATAGGACTCCACAATTTCTGCATTTATAGAGTGCTTACCCTGAATTGGACACAACTGAGCAACTGAACTAACCACCCTGAGTTAGTTACATGGCTCTGCTAACATCTCAGAGTTTCAAAAGGGTTCAGTCCTCAGTCGCGTCTGACTCTTTGTGACCCCATGGACTGCAGCACACTGGGCTTCCCTGTCCATCACCAACCCACAGAGCTTGCTTAAACTCATGTCCATCAAGTCTGTGATGCCATCTAACCATCTCATCCTGTCGTCCCCTTCTGCCTTTAGTCTTTCCCAGCATCAAGATCTTTTCCAGTGAGTCAGTTCTTCACATCAGGTGGCCAAAGGATTGGAGCTTCAGCACCAGTCCTTGCAATGAATGTTCAGGACTGATTTCCTTTAGGACAGACTGGTTGGATCTCCTTGCAGTCCAAGGGACTCTCAAGAGTCTTCTCCAACACCACAGTTCAAAAACATCAATTCTTCAACGCTCAGCTTTATGGTTCAGCTCTCACATCCATACATGACTACTGGAAAGACTATAGCTTTGACTGGATGGACCTTTGTCCATAAAGTAATGTCTTTGCTTTTTAATATGCTGTCTAGGTTTGTTACAGCTTTTCTTGCAAGGAACAACTATCTTTTAATTTCATGGCTACAGTCACCATCTGCAGTGATTTTGGAGCCCAAGAAAATAAAGTCTCACTGTTTCCATTGTTTCCCGTCTATTTGCCATGAAGTGATGGCACCCGATGCCATGGTCTTCATTTTCTGAATGCTGGTTTTTTTAATTTATTTATTTATTTTAATTGGAGACTAATTACTTTACAATATTGTGGTGGTTTTTGCCATACATCGACATGAATCAGCCATGGGTTTACATGTGTTTTCTGAATGTTGAGTTTTAAGCCAAGTTTTTCACTCTCCTCTTTCACTTTCATCAAGAGGCTCCTTAGTTCCTCTTCGCTTTCTGCCATAAGGGTGGTGTTATCTGCATATATGAGGTTAGTGATATTTTTCCCTGCAATCTTGATTCCAGCTTGTGCTTCATTCTGTCTGGCATTTTGTATATGTTAAATAAGCAGGGTGAAAACATACAGCCTTGATGTACTCCTTTCCCAATTTAGAACCAGTCCATTGTTCCATGTCCAGTTCTAACTGTTGTTTCTTCACCTGCAAACAGATTTCTCAAAAGGGACATAGTAGATTGTTATTGTTGTTTAGTTACCAAGTCATGTCTGACTCTTTGAGAGCCCATGGACTACAGCACGCCAGACCTCCCTACCTCTCACCAGCTCCCAGAGTTTGCCCAAGTTTATGTCCATTGAGTCAGTGATGCAATCCAACCATCTCATCTTTCACCCTCTTCTTCTGCCTTCAATCTTTCCCAGCATTGGGGTCTTTTCCAGTGAGTTAGCTGTTCTCATCAGGTGGCCAGAGTATTGGAGCTTCAGCATCAGTCCTTCCAATGAATATTCAGGACTGATTTCCTTTAGGGTTGACTAACATTTGATCTCCTTGCTATCCAAGGGACTCTCAGGAGTCCTCTGCAGCACCACAGTTCAAAAGCATCAATTCTTCAGCACTCTGCATTCTTTGTGGTCCAGCTCTCACATCCATACATGACTACTGGAAAGAATACAGCCTTTGACCAAGTGGCCCTTTGTTGGCAAAATGCTGTCTTTGCTTTTTAACACACTATCTAGATTTGTCTTAGCTTTCCTGCCAAGAAGCAACTGTCACCATCTTCTAATTTCATGGCTGCAGTCACTGTCCACAGTGATTTTAGAGCCGAAGAGGAAATCTGTCACTGCTTCCACCTTTCCCCTTCCATTTACCATGAAGTGATGGGACCGGAAACCATGATCTTATTTTATTTAATATTGAGTTTTAGACGGAACAGACAGTTGCAGTCAAATCCTGTCCATGCGGCTATGCCAGCCCCCAGCAGGGCGGGAGCACCCAGGGCAGGGGATTGAGTTTGAATGTTGAGTTTGTGTGAAAATATGTGGTTCTCTTGGAGGAGTGACAATTCATTAATGCACTTTGGAAAGATGAGGCCAGGCATTAGACAGGCTTCTGCCATAAGCAAAGAAAAACTCATTTTTATCAACTGACTTGTTCCTTTGAGAAAGATTTTCAGAAGGGTTAAAATTTGGTAAGTGAAAAGGGTCTTAAATTGGTAAGTACCCCTTTTCAGAGGCATCACGAGTTGGTGAAGGGTTTACAGTAGCTTCCACTTGGAGCTTTTATTTTTGAAGAGTGAGGAGAAGTTGAAATCTAGCAAACCTCCCTCCTGCACACCCTTTCCCCAAATCTCTGCTGAGTGACGCGACAGAGATGGGCCATGCTCCCCTTCTGCCCAGGCAGGCCAGCCCCTCTGGCGAAGGTGTGAGAGGCCTGCCGTCCAGCCTCTGTGTGCTGTGGTTCCATGTGAACAGGTGACCACAGGGCGTGCATGCTGCAGAGAACCTGGAACTTTATGAGAAAGCAAGTCCTGCCTTACTGAGCTGGGGCCCAACCTTTCTGAGTTTCACTGAGCTGCTGACCCTCATGGACTCGGGGCGAGGCATGACTTTAAACCTTAGTAGATGCAATAGAATGCTCTGCTACCTTTAAAAATCTGGTTCTTGAAGACCATTTAATGGCATGCAAAAAACATTCATGATTTAATGTTGCATGAAAAAGCAACTTGTGAAATTGCACATAAACTATTCTAATTTTGTTTTTATAAATATTCATATAGCTTATAAAAGTAATCATGATATATACAAATGTAAAATAAACCAAAATGTAGCAGTGGCTGTATCCCAGCAGTAGAACTTTTTAATTTCTTTATGTATTTTCAAAAATTTCTGCATAGACCCCTGTTCCATGTAGAGAGAAACATTAATTTCATGACTTTTAGTTAGCTGGAATTAGCTCTAAAGAGGCTCTCTGTTTTATCCAGTTGCCATGTCAGCCCTGGACTAGATAGACATTTTAGCAGGATGCCTAATACTTAATTTCTAAATGCTGAAGACCTGTGATTAAGCAGTGTTTGTTTCTGTAAATGTGTGTGTGCTAAGTTGCTTCAGTGGTGTCTGACTCTGCAACTCTATGGACTGTATCCCACCCGGCTCCTCTGTCCATGGGATTCTCCAGGCAAAAATACTGGAGTGGGTTGCCATCCCCTCCTCCAGAGGAGTTTCCTGACCCAGGGATTGAACTTACATCTCTTAGGTTTCCTGCATTGGCAGGCAGGTTCTTTACCACTCGCGCCACCTGGGAAGTCCATTCTGTAAATATAACTTTTATCAAGATGAAATTTCTGACTTTACTTTAGAGACTAACTAGGTAGAGCTAAGGAGATGTCAATGAATTCTGTGAACATGCCCAGAATATTTTCAGTTATTTTTGCCTCAAGACGTGGGTGAAGCAAGTTGTAGATGAAGCCTACCCTGGGTCTTAAAAAAATAAGACACAGAAGCAAGATACAGCTAAAGGAGAAATGTGGCTTCTTTCTGGAGACCTTGAACATATATCCTTTTTCAGATTCTTTTACATTATAAATTATTACAAGATATTCAATATTGTTCCCTGTGCTATATAGTATAAGTCCTTGTTATTTATTTATATATAGTAGTGAGTATCTGTTAATCCCAAATTACTGATTTATCCCCTCCAGTCCCCCTTTGGCAACCATACGTTTGTTTTCTATGTCTGTGAGTCTATTTCTGTTTTGTAAACAAGTTCTTTGGATCATTTTGTTAGAGTTCACATATAATTGATATCTTATGATTGTTGCTTTGTCTGACTTCACTTAGTAGGATCATCTCTAAGTCCATCCATCTTGCTGAAATGGCATTATTCATTCAAAAATGAATTATTTCATTCATTAGTTTATGGCTAATAGTCCTGTGAGGGTGTGTGTGTATGGGTGCCACATCTTCATTCATCAGTGGACATTAGGTTGCTTCCATGTCTTGGCTACTGTAATAGCACTGCTTTGAACATTGGGGTGCATGTATCTGCAAATTAAGAGTTCCTGTCTTTTCTGGATACATGCCCAAAAATGGGATTGCTGGATCATATGGCACCTCTATTTTTAGGGTTTTGTTTTTGTTTGTTTGTTTGTTTAGGAAACTCCATATTGTTCTTCACAGCCGCAGCAACAATTTACATTCCCACTAACAGTGCGGAAGGGTTCCTTTTTCTCCACATCCTCTCCGGGATTTATTATTTGTGGTCTTTTTGATGATAGCCATTCTGACCAGTGTGCGGTGGTACATCATTGTAATTAGATTTGCATCTCTGTTAGCGATGTTGAGCATCTTTTAATGTGCCTGTTTACCATGTGTATATCATCTTTGGAGAAATGTCTATTTAAGTCTCCTGCCCATTTTTTGATTGGGTTCTTTGTGTGTATTTCAGAAATTAATGCCTGCTGGTTGCATCGTTTGCAAATATTTTCTCCCATTCTGTAGGTTGTCTTTTAGTCTTATTTATGGTTTCATTTGCTATGCAAAGGCTTTTAAGTTTAATTAGGTTCAGTTTATTTTTGCTTTTGTTTCCATTATTCTAGATGAATCAAAAAAATATATGTTGCTGTAATTCATGTCAAGAAGTATTTTGCCTATATTTTCCTCTAGGAATTTTATAGAATCTAGGAGGTTAGAGTATACTAGTCTTACATTTAGGTCTGTAATCCATTTTGAGTTCATATTTGTATATAGTGTTAGAGAATGTTTTAATTTCATTTTTTTTATATGTAGCTGCCCAGTTTTCCCAGCACCACTTATTAAAAAAGACTGTCCTTTCTACATTTTTATTCTCTTTTGTTGTAGATTAATTGACCATAAGTGTGTGGATTTATTTCTGGACTCCATTCTGATGTGTTAATCTGTTTTTATACCAATACCACACTGTTTTGATTAGTGTAATTTTGTCATATAGTCTGAAGTCAGGGAGTCTGATTCCTCTAGCACTGTTCTTCTTTCTCACAATTGTTTTTGCTATTTGGGGTGTTTTGTGTTTCCATACAAATTTAAATTTTCCCAGTTCTGTGAAAAATGCCATTGGTAATTTGGTAGGTATTGCATTGAATCTATAGATTGCATTGGGGGAGGTGTGGTCATTTTAACAGTATTGATTCTTCCAACCCAAGATCATGGTGTATCTTTCCATCTCTGTCATCTTTCATTTCTTTCATCAGCATCCTGTAGTTTTCAGAGTACAGGTGTTTTGCCTCCTTAGGTTTATTCCTAGGTATTTTATTCTTTTTGATGTGATGGTGGAAGAACTTTTCTTCCTGGGTCTCCAAGAGGGGATATTATGTGATGGTGTCTTCAGGAACATTCATATGCCAAATCTCCAAAACATAAGATGGCTCCTCAGAGGGTCCCTCAGTGCAAGTGGAGGCAGAACACCAGCAGATTCATGAAAGCAATAAGGCAGGGCAGCCTAGTGGCACAAAAGTCTTATCTAAAGTCAGATCTGGGTTTGAATCCTGGCTTTTTCCCTTACTACTGTGTGAACTTGGCCAGGTTAATCTCACTAATCCTGAATTTCTCACACATAAAATGGAGATGAGTCCTTCTCTACATGGTGGTTGTGAGGGTGAGATAATCTGCATCAGGCGTTTAGCTCTTCTCTGGGATGTACTTGGCAAAGTCATGTGATAGTTGTTACTACTGCTTTATCATCTATATGAGAGGAAGTAGAATGTGGTTCAAGTTCACAGGTGGTCTGACTTGGTGCAGGGATCAAAACTAGCACAGCTACAAAAGTGGATTGACTATGTGTCCATAAGTTAATGTCCACATAGAACATTTTCCAGCTAGGTTTGATAGAAATTGACTTTTTGCTGTTGACTTGGAGTTGAGGTATTGGGGTTTCAGGTTAAAGGAAGAACTGAGTATTCTAAAATTCAGCTGAGCAGATGCTAGAATTGACATCCAGTAGAAAACTGAAGAGCTTAAATGAGACTTTTGACCAAATGGATGGCCAGCACCACTGGTTCATGGGGGTGAGTCATGGAAACATCAAAACTAGCACAGCTACAAAAGTGGATTGACTATGTGTCCATAAGTTAATGTCCACATAGAACATTTTCCAGCTAGGTTTGATAGAAATTGACTTTTTGCTGTTGACTTGGAGTTGAGGTATTGGGGTTTCAGGTTAAAGGAAGAACTGAGTATTCTAAAATTCAGCTGAGCAGATGCTAGAATTGACATCCAGTAGAAAACTGAAGAGCTTAAATGAGACTTTTGACCAAATGGATGGCCAGCACCACTGGTTCATGGGGGTGAGTCATGGAAACAACCTAAAAACAGGGTCTGGATTTTGCCTGGAGAAGTTCCCAGCCCTCTCTGCAAAAGAAGAAAGAGGGAGTTGATAGATATGAGCTAGATTTTCTCTTATTTTTAATTCTCAAATGCAAAAGCTTATTATTTTATGATTGTAAAATTATTCATTTTCATTTGAATGAAATTCAAAACATACAAAGAACTATAAAAAAAACTTTCCTCAACACTCAATGATCTCAACACTCAATGATAACCATTTCAGTTCAGTTCAGTTGCTCAGTTATATCCGACTCTCTGTGACCCCATGAATAGCAGCACGCCAGGCCTCCATGTCCATCACCAACTCCCGGAGTTCACTCAGACTCACATCCATCGAGTCCGTGATGCCATCCAGCCATCTCATCCTCTGTCGTCCCCTTTTCCTCCTGCCCCCAATCCTTCCCAGCATCAGAGTCTTTTCCACTGAGTCAGTTCTTGACATGAGGTGGCCAAAGTACTGAGGTTTCAGCTTCAGCATCATTCCCTCCAAAGCAATCCCAGGGCTGATCTCCTTTAGAATGGACTGGTTGGATCTCGTTGCAACAAGAGTCTTCTCTAACACCACAGTTCAAAAGCATCAATTCTTCGGCACTCAGCTTTCTTCACAGTCCAACTCTCACATCCATACACAACCACAGGAAAAACCATAGCCTTGACTACACGGACCTTTGTTGGCAATGTCTCTGCTTTTGAATATACTGTCTAGGTTGGTCATGACTTTTCTTCCAAGGAGTAAGCGTCTTTTAATGTCATGGCTGCAGTCACCATCTGCAGTGATTTTGGAGCCCCAGAAAATAAAGTCTGACACTGTTTCCCCATCTATTTCCCATGAAGTGATGGGACCGGATGCCATGATCTTCGTTTTCTGAATGTTGAGCTTTAAGTCAACTTTTTCACTCTCCTCTTTCACTTTCATCAAGAGGCTTTTTAGTTCCTCTTCACTTTCTGCCATAAGGGTGGTGTCCTCTGCATATCTGAGGTTATTGATATTTCTCCCGGCAATCTATTTAATAGCATTTTAATATATATCCATTTTATATGCACATAGATACCATCTATGTATGTACACATAAGCTTTACTGAGTCTTTTAATCAGTCTTTTAAATGCCTCCGTTTTCATCTTAAATGGCTGCCTAGTAGCCCCTGTGTAGATCTATGTAATATATTTAATCAATTCCCTATTAAGGACATTTTTAACACTGTGATGAATATTTTGCAAATATGCCATTGAAGTCTTGAGCCTAAAAGATTTTCAAACCAGGAGTTTTTCCAACACAGAAAAATCCTAGCAATGTGCCAATTAATATAAATTATTTGCCTTGGTGGCCAGAATTTTTCCTAAGGGACAGACTACTTATAGTCTATGCAGCAGTTATCCTAACACCAAATTGATGAGAGTGCCAGATGAGATTCAGGGGGTCGATGAGGGACCCCTCTTTGTCTGTATCCTGAACCCCCTCTACATGACATCATTCAGGGAGCAATTCCTAGACACCAAGGACTCAGCCCTCGACATAAGGAAGTAGCTTGGTAAATATCCATGGTGATTGACGTTCAACTGCCAGTCCTGACTGCCTTAAGAAGCTCACAGTAAATACAGGCTGGCCTGCAGACCTCTCTCGTTTCCATAGAATAACAAGTTTGCATCCTTGGATTATACTTAAAATCTGACCTTAAAATATTGTGGTCCTCTAATGTAATCCACATATCAAAATCCTAGGGAGTGGAGAAGGGGAAGGCCTTTGGCGATTGTAATGTGCCCCCTGGGACCGGTGTCCCCATTGAATTGAGATTCCCTGCTTTCACCCCAAAGACACTCCATTGGAGAGGAAGAGTTGCCTTTCATTGCTTATATCATCCCTCACCCTGCAAGGGGCCGGGCCACCAGCTGAGAATCCCTGTGTTAACAGTTCATGGGAAATTGTAGAGAACAACCTCTGCCTAGAGAACACCTCCTGCCTGACTGGAGACACCCTCCAAGCATGAGACCCTCACCCAGCCAAGATACATCTATCACCCAGGAGCTTCTGTATTTAATGTTAAGATTTTTTTCTTTTTTCGCAGTTTGAAGAGGTCTTCTGTTTTTTTTGTTGAAGTATAGTTAATTTATCATGTGTTAGTTTCTGGTGTACAACAAAGTGATTCAGTTATACATCTATTTTTTCATTATAGTTTATTATAAGATATTGAATATAGTTCCCTGTGCTATATGGCAGGTCCTTGTTGCTTATCTACTTTATAGGTAGTAGTGTGACTCTGGGAGAAGGCAATGGCACCTCACTCTAGTACTCTTGCCTGGAAAATCCCATGGATGGAGGAGGCTGGTAGGCTGCAGTCCATGGGGTTGCAAAGAGTCGGGCACGACTGAGCAACTTCACTTTCGCTTTTCACTTTCATGCATTGGAGAAGGAAATGGCAACCCCCTCCAGTGTTCTTGGCTGGAGAATTGCAGAGACAGTGGGCTGCTGTCTATAGGGTCGAAAATAGTCAGACGCGACTGAAGTGACTTAGCAACAGCAGTGTGACTCTGTTCATCCCCAATTCCTAATTTATTCCTCCCCCACTTTTCCCTTTTGGTGACCATAAGTCTGTCTTCTGGGTCTCTGAGTCTATCTCTGTTTGTAGATAAGTTCATTTATATCATAATTTAGTCTCCACATATGAGTGATATCATATGGTATTTGAGTTTCTCTCACTTATTTCTTGTAGCATGATCTCTATTGCATTGCTGCAAGTGGAATTATTTCATTCTTTTTATGGCTGTGTAGTATTCCATTGTGTGTATGTGTGTGTGTGTATATACACACACACTACATCTTAGAACCCAGGTCTCCTGCATGGCAGGCGATTCTTTACTGTCTGAGCCACCAGAGAAGCCATCTATATCTGTATCTATCTATATATATATATATAGAGAGAGAGAGAGGGGCACACTGCATCTTTATCCATTCATCTGTTGATGGACATTTAGGTTGTTTCCATGTCTTGGCTATTATAAATAGTGAGGCAATGAACACTGGGGCTCCTGTTATCTTTTCAAATTACAGTTTTCTCCAGATATATGCCCAGCAGTGAGATTGCTGGATCATATAGTAACCCTATTTTTAGTTGTTTAAGGAACCACCATACTGTTTTCCATGGTACCCACCAATTTACATTCCCACCAACAGTACAGAAGGTTCCCTTCCCCGACACCCTCTGCTCCATTTATTCTTTGTAGACTTTGAATGATGGCCATTCTGACCAGTGTGAGGCAGTACCTCATTGTATGTAATTTTAATTTGCATTTCTCTAATAATTAGCAATGTTGAGCATCTTTTCATGTGCCTAAAGTACTCTTGCCTGGAAAATCCCATGGACGGAGGAGCCTGGTGGGCTGCAGTCCATGGGGTCGCTAGGAGTCAGACACGACTGAGTGGCTTTATTTTCACTTTTCACTTTCATGCATTGGAGAAAGAAGTGGCAACCCACTCCAGTGTTCTTGCCTTGAGAATCCCAGGGACAGGGGAGCCTGGTGGGCTGCTGTCTATGGGGTCGCACAGAGTCGGACACGACTGAAGCAATTTAGCAGCAGCAGCAGCAGCAATGACCATCTGTATGTATTCTTTAATGTCTATTTAGGTATGCAGAAGTCTTCTATTTAGAAAGGAAATGAAAGTGTTAGTTGCTCACTTATGTCCGACTCTTTGCGACCCCATGGACTGTAGCCTACCAGGCTCCTCTGTCCGTGGAATTCTCCAGGCAAGAATGTTGGAATGCGTTGCAATTTCCCACTCCACGGGATCTTCCCAAACCCAGGTGTCCCACATTGCAGGCAGATTCTTTACCATCTGAGCCAATCTTAAGTATAATTCTAAGGTACAGTGGTCAAGAGCACAGCCTCTTGGGACAACTGGATTTAGAGCCCAGCTCAGCCAGGTGCTGTCTTCATGAACAAGTTATTTAACCTTCCTGAGCTTAATTCTCTGACATGCAAAACAGAGATGATAAATGGCCCCACAGCTGTTTAATGTAACTTCCACAGGGTGGCTGTTATGATTAAATGAGACAGTCCATGTGCAACATGGCACACAATGAATAATAAATGTTAGCTGGTATTGTCATTAGGACAAATGTTATTGTGAATGATTCTCAAGGTAATCCTGTAAGGTGCATACATCATGTGTTTCTATCCCCATTTTTTCTTCATGAACAAGCTATTTAACCTTCCTGAGCTTAATTCTCTGACATGCAAAACAGAGATGATAAATGGCCCCACAGCTGTTTAATGTAACTTCCACAGGGTGGCTGTTAGGATTAAATGAGACAGTCCATGTGCAACATGGCACACAATGAATAATAAACGTTAGCTGGTATTGTCATTAGGACAAATGTTATTGTGAATGATTCTCAAGGTAATCCTGTAAGGTGCATACATCATGTGTTTCTATCCCCATTTTGAAAGAAGAAAACAGGCTCAGAGCATACACTTCCCAGTAGTCACCTTCCCCACGCCAGCCCTGAGACACACACAGTGACACAGGCTTCCTTCTTTCTTTGCCGTCTGTGTACGGTAGACAGACTCTGAGTCAATTGCTGTAATAAGTGTAATCTCAAAAAGAGAGTCACGCTGGAAAGGCCAAGGCAGGTATTTTCCAGTAAGCTAGGAGCTAGGGTCAGAGACAACCCGGTTATAGCATTTGAGGGATGGGAGGTAGTGAACATAAAACTAAATGAGTTTGGATTTATGCCCAAGCGAAGTAGCAACCAGAGATGAAAGTGTGGTTGTCAGCTCTGTGGTTTGGGCCAGCATGTGAAGGGACACCCAGGTGCTTACTGTGACCCAATGGATCACAAGCATCAGCTAGCTTTCCCAAGGTCAGGGTTGGGATAGAGGTTCCAACCTCCTGGGACTGTGTACTGTTATTTTTTTAATTTTACTGAAGTATAATTGATTTACAGTGTTGCATTAATTTCTGCCATACAACAAGGTGATTCAGTTTATATTCTTTTTCATATTCTTTTGCATTATGGTTTATCACAAGATACTGAATATATTTTCCTGTGCTATATAGTGCATGCTTAGTTGCTCAGTCCTGTCTGACTCTTTGCAACTCCATGGACTGCAGCCCACCAGGCTCCTCTGTCCATGGGGTTCTCCAAGCAAGGATACTGGAGTGGGTTGCCATGCCCTCCTCCAGGGGTTCTTCCCAACCCAGGGATCAAACCCAGGTCTCCTACATTGCAGGTGGATTCTTTACCAGCTGAGCTACAAGGGAAGCCCACGAATACTGAAGTGGGTAGCCTATCCCTTCTCCAGGGGATCTTCCTGACCCAGGAATTGAACCAGGGTCTCCTGCATTGTAGGCAGATTCCTGACCAGTTGAGCTACCAGGGAAGTCCATCCTATCCAATAGGGCCTTGTTTATCCATTCTTTCTATAATAGAGTGCATCTGATAACCCCAAACTCCCCATCCTTCCCTCCCCTGTCCTCCTCCTCCTTAGCAACAAGTCTGTTTTCTCTGTGAGTCTGTTTCTGTTTCATAGATATGTCCATTTGTGTCATATTTTAGATTCCACATATAAATATTTTTCTTTCTGGTTCCTTCACTTAGTATGACAATCTCTAGGTCCATTCATATTGCTGCAAATGGCATTATTTCGTTCTTTTTATGGCTGAGTAGTATTCCATTGTGTATATGTATAGTATCTTCTTGTATGTACAGTATATTCATCTGTCAGTGGACATTTAGGTTATTTTCATGTCTTGGCTATTGTGAATAGTGCTATTATGAACACAGGGGTGCAGGTATCTTTCTGAATTATATATTTGTCTGGATAGACTCATTGGAAAAGACTCTGATGCTGGGAGGGATTGGGGGCAGGAGGATAAGGGGACGACCAAGGATGAGATGGCTGGATGGCATCACTGACTCGATGGACGTGAGTCTAAGTGAACTCCCGGAGTTGGTGATGGACAGGGAGGCCGGCATGCTGCAATTCATGGGGTCGCAAAGAGTCGGGCAGGACTGAGCGACGAAACTGAACTGACTGATGCACAAGAGTGGTATTGCTGGGTCATACAGTTCTATTTGTAGTTTTCTCAGTAACTTCCTTACTGTTTTCCAGAGTGGCTATCCCAATTCACATTCCCACCAACCGCCATAGGAGGGTTCTCTTTTCTCCACACCTTCTCTAGCATTTATTTGTAGACTTTTTAATGATAGCCATTCTGATTTGTGTGAGGTGGTACCTCACTGTAGTTTTGATTTGCATTTCTTTTAACAATTAGCAGCGTTAAGCTTCTTTCATGTGCCTATTGGCCATCTGTGCGTTGTCTTTGAGGACCATGTCTTTTTAGGTGTTCTGCCTACTTTTTGATTGGGCTTCTTTTTCATTATTGAGTTGTATAAGATGTTTTTATATACTGGCAGTATGGGTCACATCATTTTGCAAATATTTTCTCCTGGTCTGTAGGTTGTCCATTGTTTCATTTATGATTTTCTTTGCTCTGAAAAGCTTAGAAGTTTGATTAGGTCCCGTTTGTTTATCTTTGCTTTTATTTCTGTTGTCTTGAGAGACTGACCTAAGAAAACATTGATA
This sequence comes from Aepyceros melampus, assembly GCA_006408695.1. Taxonomy (NCBI): domain Eukaryota; kingdom Metazoa; phylum Chordata; class Mammalia; order Artiodactyla; family Bovidae; genus Aepyceros; species Aepyceros melampus. Next base: position 123,664 of record SJXQ01002840.1, on the reverse strand, counting down.
CAGTTTATGTCAGAGAATGTCTGCCCGTGTTCTCTTCGAGGAGTTTTATGGTGTCGTGTCCTGTATTTTACTTCTTTAAGCCATTTTGAGTTTGGTTTTGTGTATGACGTGAGAGTGTGTTCTGACTTCAATGATTTGCATGCTGCTGTCCAACTTTCCTAACACTGCTTGCTGAAGATATTGTCTTTTCCCCATTGTATATTCTTGATTCATTTGCTGTAGATTAACTGACTATAAGTATATGGGTTTATTTCTGGACTCTATTCTGTCCATTGATCCATATGTCTGTTTTTGTGCCAATACCACACTTCTGATTACTATAGCTTTGTAGTATCGCGTGAAGACTGGGAGAATTAGGTTTCCTGCTTTGGCAATCTTGAGTCTTTTATGGTTCCATATAAATTTGAGGATTATTCTAGTTTTGTGAAAAATGTCACAGGTAATTTGATAAGGATCACTTTAAATCTGTATATTGCTTTGTATAGTATGGCCATTTTAACAATATTAAATCTTCCAGTCCAAGAGCATGGGATATCTTTCCATGTCTTTGAATAGTCTTTGATTTCCTTTATTAACATTTTGTAGTTCTCAGCATATAAGTCTTTCACCTTCTTGGTGAGGTTTATTACTAAATATTTTTTGATGTACTGTTGAGATAGTTTATATTCCCTTTATCAGTTCTAATAGTTTTTTGAGTGGAATCTTGGGTTTTCCATATTTAGTATGCATCTGCATATAAAGACAATTTTGCCTTTTTCCCTACCAATTTGGATACCTTTTATTTCTTTTCCAATTGCTCTGGCTAGGACTTACTATCTTGAATAGAAGAGGTGAGAGTGGGTATTCTTGAGATACCCAAGAATACCCGTTCCAGATCTTAGCAGGAAGGCTTTCAGCTTTTCACTATTATTATATTGATCATGGGTTTGTCATAGTTTGTATGATGTTGAGGTATGTTCCCTCTATACCCACTTCCATAAGAGTTTTTATCATAAATGGATGTTGTTGAATTTTATCAAGTGCTCTTTTTGTATCTGTTGAGATGACCATGTGGTTTTTATCTTTCATTAATGTGGTGTATCATACTGATTAATTTGTGTATGTTGAACTTTCCAAGCAACCGACCCTGCAGTGACTCCAGTGTGGTCATGGTACATGAACTTTGTTTTGTTGGATTTGGCTTGCTAATTATGACTGTACTGTTCATCCCCACTTGCAGGTTGATGGTTCCTCTTCCTGCCACCTGAATGAGGTCTAGCCAGCCTTCCTTAGCATTGCATGGTATTCCAGTTATCTATTGCTGTTTATTTAGCAAACCACGCCCAAAACTTAGTGCTGTAAAACAACATCCATTTTATCCTGATGAAATGAGAGTCAGGTATCTGGGCAGAGCAGAGTACTTCTGCTCCATGATACCTGGGGCCTCCACTGAGGCCATCTGTCTGGGATCCTGGGTGTGGCATCTCTTGGCGCTTGAATATCTGGTGTCACACCTTTGCTTCATTTATCTGGAGCCTGGGATGGCTGCAACTGCTGTTTCTCTACAGGCAACCTCTTCCCCTGGCCAGCTTGGAGATAGAGTGTGGTAATCTCAAGATGAGATGTTTTTCTATGTGGCTTGGCTTGCTAATTATGACTGTACTGTTCATCCCCACTTGCAGGTTGATGGTTCCTCTTCCTGCCACCTGAATGAGGTCTAGCCAGCCTTCTTAGCATTGCATGGTATTCCAGTTATCTATTGCTGTTTATTTAGCAAACCACGCCCAAAACTTAGTGCTGTAAAACAACATCCATTTTATCCTGATGAAATGAGAGTCAGGTATCTGGGCAGAGCAGAGTACTTCTGCTCCATGATACCTGGGGCCTCCACTGAGGCCATCTGTCTGGGATCCTGGGTGTGGCATCTCTTGGCGCTTGAATATCTGGTGTCACACCTTTGCTTCATTTATCTGGAGCCTGGGATGGCTGCAACTGCTGTTTCTCTACAGGCAACCTCTTCCCCTGGCCAGCTTGGAGATAGAGTGTGGTAATCTCAAGATGAGATGTTTTTCTATGTGGCTGGTTTCCCTCAGAGTGAGTGTTCCATGAGGTCCAGGTAGAAGCTGCAAGACTCTCACAATCTAGTCTCATAAGTCCCAGCATGTCACTTCTGCACATTCTGCCAGTTAGGGAAGTCAGGATAGCTAATCCAGATTCAAGGAGGTGAAAGAACAGACTAGGCCTCTCAGTGGAAATACTGTGGCATGAGGGAAGCGGAAGAGTGATGGCTGCCACCTTGGAGACAAGCTACCACACATGGGGAAGGTGGAACATACCTTTTTTGAAGCATAGTTGACTCACAATATTCCAGGTGTTTATATAAAATACAGTGGATTGGCAGAATTGATACAAAGTTAAGAGATTCAGTTTGAGTCAGAGTTGCCAGCCTAGGCACCTGCTTTTAGATATATTCTTTTTTCAGATTCTTTTCCATAATAGGTTATTATTAAGATACTGAGTATAGTTTCCTGTGCTATACAGTAAGCCTTTGTTTTTCTACTTTATATATAGTATTGTATATCTGTTAATCCCAAACTCCCAAGTTGTCCCCGACCTTCCCCTTTGGTAACCGTAAGTTTTCTATGTGTAGGAGTCTGTTTTGTAAATAAGTTGATTTGTATCATTTTTTAAGATTCCACACATGTGATATCATGATAGTTATCTCTTACTACACATAGTACGCTAAGCTCTAGTCTATGCATGTTAAAATGGAATTATTTCATTTTTTATGATTTATATTCCCTTATATACCACATTTTATCCATTCATCTGTGATGGACTTTAGGTTGCTTCTAAATCTTTTCAAATTAGTTTGAAAGAACATAGACTTTTAGGTCACAAAGATTGGTTCATACCACTTCTTTGTAACTTTCTATCTTGTGATGTCAAATTAACCTTTCTGAGCCTCAGTTTCCTCATCTACAAAATGAGGATAATGATATTCCACTGCAGATGATTGTGGTAAACTTTACTGGTTGGTTCAGTGCCTAATATCTACAAAGTCCTCACTTAACAGTAGCTATGCCACCTATAGTAATAACTAGTAGTGTTATTACTCCAGCTGGGCCTTTAGATATTCATTCATTCAGCAAACAACCATCCCCTGCATGCCTGCAGTGTGCCAAGCACTGGCCTCCCCAGTTGTGAAGATGATGATATATTGTAAGCAGAGACTAATTGGGGTTTCGGGTTTTTTAAGCAGCGTCCCTGGATCTACGTGCCAGGCAGCATCTCTGGGGTCAGCAGGCCTGGCTCAGAGGAGGAAGGAACGGCATGTCTCCTAAGCCTCTCTGATCCGACTGTGGTATCACTTTTGGTCCTGTATCTCCTGCTGTCGCAGTAACTCTTCTCTCATCTTAAATAGTGGGGATGGTATTAAGAAGAGGCAGGAGACACGAAGCCCCCTCCCCATTCAGATGTGTGTCCGCAGGTCCCATCTGCTGAGTCCTTCTAGGGCCCCAGGACTCTGCATGCAAAGCCCCATAAGCTGCTCTTTGCAGACTGTCGCTGGCATCCAGGATCGAAGCCTCAAACAACGAGATGACAGAAAGTGTAGGCGAGGTAACAATGTCCAGCTCTTGACAGATCATAAAAGAACAACTTTCAAAATGAGCATTCTAAATAAGATGAAAAGCCAAGATGTCATGGAGAATGCAAGCCAAATGAGGAGAGGCCACCTGGCAGGAAACCTCATGGGCTAGTCGGGTCTCTGTGCTTATCTCAGTGGTTTCCTACCACTGGGAACTTCTTTAAAATGAAAGGGTAGAGCTTCTAACCAGAACCTTTCAAAAACCTTTAGCCTTCTGATAATAGTCTTGTGAAAATCTCGCCTGCTCAAACGGCCTTCATTTGAAGACACTGGAGCTGTAAGTAAATCTCACTTTCGGGAACTTGTATTTAGGTTAACGATAAAGGAATTCACACTCACTAAGTACCTTTGTCCCAGCATCAAAAAGCTGCATGTTACAGAATCGCTGAGTCTGCCATCTTTCCCTCAGTCCAGCTGCCCGCCTAGAGCACCAGTGCCTGCTACTGACGGACGGACAGCCACCATCCACCTCCACAGCAGTTGGAACGAGACAAGAGCCCGGACTTCCTGAGGCAGCCTAAGGCCGGGGCCCCGTTCCAGGGCACCACACTGGTGGCGACGTGAGGGCTCAGCCCGCCTCTGCTAACATTTGTTGGGACATTGCTAATTTCCTGGTCTGACTCATCCTAGGAGGCAAATACTGGCCCATGTTCATTGAAGGAAGAGCTTGGCTGGCTGTGTGAGGCTCAGTGTCTCCAATAAGCACACATCTGTCTTGTGGGGTGTCGCTTCTTCACCTGTGTCTCTAAAGAGAAGACACGTCCTCTGTGAGACTAGTTCTCACACTCAGAAACGTTTAGATCTCCCGACAGTCCGGCATGGATCTAACTCTGGTCAGGGTAGAAACCCACAGGTTCTTCCACAGGGCCTGTGATGGCCATCCTGCATCTCCCTCCTCCTTCATCAAGATGAAACAGTCCCCACCAGACCCCTCAGAGTCATGGGAATTGAGCTTTTCTGTGTCCTGGATTCAGGAGGCAGGGTCACAGATACAAAATCAGCAAAGTTTTTCTGGTTTTGAGAAACCACACACAGACATCTAGGGATGTTCATCAGCGTGGAAACTTGAGACAGACCTTGCCGGCACTCAGCTGGGGCAGTGGTTTTAAGAAAACTCACTGTAACCCATAGATATCTGGCTCATTGAGTGCTGTTGACCTCAGGGTCAACATCTTGTTTTCTCAGTGAGAGAAGATGGGGTGGGACAGTGCTTGAAAGAGAAGGCAGAAGTGAAGTAAGAACCTGGAGAAGAAAAGCAAGACATCATCCTGAGGGGAATGACTGAAGGTCTGAAGAATAGAACTTCTCCCAGGCACTGCGTGGCATGGCATTCGGGCAGAATCTCCTTTCTCACACTGATTTAGTGATAAAATATGGAGTGGACGACCCACAGGGAGAGCAGACGCCTCAAGAAATAGATGGATAATTGGCTCTGTTTGCATGCTTGCTGCTGTGACTGCGAGACACCACACCAGCATGACTAATGCCTCTCCCCTCTCCCTAAATTAGACTGTGATTGTGTTTCAGAGATGTTCACTGAATCACAGATGTTAGAGGTAAAAAGACCCAAACTCCTCAGGAGCACCTCCTGGGGAGTGTGTGGGCTCACCCTCATAGGCTGAGGGACTGGAGTAACCCCTTCCCTTCCAAGGCCTGGGAGCAAAACAGTCACCCAGGGTGGGCTCCTTAGGGTAGCTATAGGCGTGTGCATTGCAGCAGTGACTGATGCCTCCTGTAGACCCTAACTTGCACCCAGAGTGTGCAGTTTGTCAGATTTCCCCTGACTCGCTGCCATGTCAGGTGGAGCAGCTCAAGGTCCTCACCGGTTCACCCCCTCAGTGTCCTCTCTCTGCGTGCTCTGTTCTGACCTGCAGGATGCTGTTGTAAACGCTTCCTCATTTCTCTTGCAGAATCTAGCCTATGAGATCATCCTAACGCTCGGACAGGCATTTGAAGTCGCCTATCAGCTTGCACTGCAAGCCAGGAAAGGGGGGCATTCCTCCACGCTTCCAGAAAGCTTTGAAAACAAGCCGTCCAAGCCCATCCCCAAGCCACGCGTCAGCATTCGCAAGTCGGTGGTAAGTAGACAAGACACAGATGTTCTGAGAACTGAAGGGAAGGATCTGTGGTGGGGTGGGTGCTGGTGAGAATCCAGGGGCTGCCCTTCCTTCCTCCCCTCAGCCTCATCCTGGCTTGTGACTGTCATCCTCCCAGCCCAGTTCCTGCAGTCTTGGGGACCGTCTACTGAACCTGGAGGCTCCCGAGAAAATCCCACTTACCCTGTGCCTTGCAGCAGGCTGGGAGGGGGCTGGGTGCTGCTGTCCCAGGTCAATCTCTCCTCTAGATCCAGGTTACCTGGGGGCCAAGATCCCTGAGGCCACAGCTGCCATCCCTCCAGGGGGCAGGCCTCTTCCAGGCCACTGGGCAGCAGAGAGGTTGGTAGAGGCTCACAGCGAGGGTGTCCTTGGTACCCAGCAAGTAGAAGCTGGGGGCTCAAGCTGTGCATGGAGTTGGGGTGGGAGAGGCCTAGGCACCAGGCCCTGTGTTCTCCGGCAGCAGCTGAGGCTTCCTGCAGAGCGGGACTGTTCAGAAGGTACCGCCCCTCCTCCTGGCATCTGCCTTCCTCCAGGAATTTCTTCCCCTTCCCTCCCACACGCTCTGCACACATCCTGTCCTAACAGACTTTCCTGACTTCAAAGCGGCCTCCTCTGGTAGTAGCAGTACCCAGAAGCTGGAATGTTCCCAGCCAGCCTCATGTCTGGTTTCTGCTGCCGTATGGCATCCTTGGAACTCTGGGACTCCGGGCAGCAGTGCCATCCCAGAGGCATCGCTCTCACACCCCTATATCCTTCCATCTGTGACTCTCCTCCTCCTCCCCACCAACCCCAGGTCATAGGGAATTGTAGGGTTTTTAATGTTTGCAGGAGCACCATGCTTGGAGACCACGTGGCTTCTTGTTCATGACTTCTCTTTGGCCTCTGCTCCTGTCTCCACTGTTGGCAACTTCAACATCCATGGGGATGATCCCTCCACCTCTGGTCCCTCTGCTCCTTGACAACTCACATCTCAGATCTTTTCTTCCACCTCACCAGTCACACCCATGCTTGTCCCCCACTGCTGACCATTGCAGGGAACTGCATGTCCTCCCACCTCAGCACCTCCCAGCCCCACTGGCTCCCAGCCCTGATGCATCCCAGAGCTCCAGACCTACAGATTCAATTTCTCCTTTGATATTTAGCAGATGGCTGAAACTTACTACGCCTAGAACAGAATTCTTGATCTCTCCGCAAAGCTGTTTCTCTCTCCCCACCTCTGCCAGCTTAGTAAACAGGCTAACCAGTCACCAAGTTGCTCAAGCCATCAATCTAGAGGGCAGCCTTGATTCCTGTTTTCCTCTCACCCCTGTGTCCAGCGCACAAGTAGATTCCATCCATGCAGCCCCTAAAACATCTCTCAGCTCCATCCACTCCTCTCCATTTCTTGTCACTCTTCCCATCCTAGCCATTACCACCACATCTCCAAAACTACTCCAGTACATCTCCTGAAACTCCCTTCCTCCACAGGGCAGCCACATCATGGTACCACAGCCTTGACCTCCCACTACACTCCTCCCAGGCACTCAGACTCCCTATTCCTGGAACAGACAAAGCTTCCACCTACCTGTGGTCCCTCCACATGGCTTCGTCTCCCCCTCATTTCTGCACAGCTGACTCCAGCTGGTCATCCAAGCCTCAGCTACACAAAGAGGCATCTCCTATTTATTATCTGTCTTACCCCACAGGAAAAGCAGGTTAAACATCCAGGAATTTTCAGAATATTTGGGGGACTAGCTCTAGTCTGTTGTATACATTCCCGTGTGGGCTGGATAAATCTGTTCCTACCTGCATCTGACTTTTCTTTGGTCCCTGTAGACTTCTTCCAGGCGAGTATGAAGGGATGTGCACCATAAGGGCTCATAGAATATTCATTTAGAAGCCTTCACTGAAAAAGATGGAACATACAGTGAATAATACTGCTGCTCTTTAACTGCCCCAAGATCCCGTCCCCCTCAGCAGGTGTGTGTGTTCCATTTCCCTCGGCCCCAGTAGTTTATTGTTGAGAAATATCCTGTGATTAGACATGTGAAGTTCCCCCCACAGCCGTGTGGAGGTACAGACAAATCAAAAGCAGCTGAAAAGCACAAAACCCATAGCCTTCTGGCCAGCTCCCTTGT
>SJXQ01002840.1:0-115481 GCA_006408695.1 Aepyceros melampus | reverse complement strand
TGAGAGCTTAGAACTCAAGCTTTACCTAGGCAGGGCGTGCGTGACCTTGTAAACACAGGCACTGAAATGGTGTTGACGTTTTATAGCTCAGTGGTTCAAGGTCGAGGCTCAGCCTGACCTGACCCTGCTCACCTCCTCACCCTCAGCTGTCTCCTCCCAGCTTCCCCTCAGCACCCTGACTGCAAATGCTCACTCCCCTCCACTCAGGGACTCTGCACATGCTGCTCCACACCCCCATCTTCACCAGGAAGCTTACTTTTCCAGCTCTCCATTTAGATGTATTCCTTAATTTTTAAATACTGTCTAGTTGACAGGAATGGATTGGGAGCCTGTTGGTTACTGGGAGCTTGTCAAAGTTAGAGGGAAACTGTAGTAAACAGAACAAAGTCCACCTTTGTGAGCGTACATTTTACTGGCAGATGAAGAAATAAACATGATGTGCATGGCATAAGGATTATAAAGGAGAGAGCAGAAGAGGAGAGCAGAAAAGCTGAGGTGCTATTTACATGCAGTAAACTGGTGAGGAGGTGACGTTTGTGCCACACTCTGACATTAGGGCAGGAAGCACACAGGTGTCTGGAGTGTATTCAGACAGCTGATGGGCACAGAGGGCATAGGTTTGGCAGGCAGGGAGCAAGAGGGAGGTTGGTGTGGCTGGAGCACAGAAAGGCAGGCAGGGCCCCCAGAGGTCACTTCAAGGACGTTGGGTTTATTCTGACTCTAAAGGAAACCAACGGAGATTTGAGAGCTGGGTAGGACATAGCCTGGTTCACCTCCTCCAGGAAGTTCCCCTGCCTCCCAACATGGGATCAGTGGCCTTCCTGGGTGCCCACAGAGTGCCCTCTTCCCTTTCAAATCTCACTTCTCAGTAAAGTGTTCTTATATCCGCTCCCCACCTGTGTGCCTTCAAGAGCAAGGGCCATGCCTCACTCACCGTTCCCCTCCCCAACCTCCCCCCACCCCGTGCCTTGAACACAGTTCCTATGCAGTAAACGTGATCAGAAGAACCAACAAATGGCTCACCCACCAGCATCCTGAAGTCTTGCCAGGGTGCAATGCTGATTTCCAGGCAGTGTTAGGATGCATGCATGCACTCCTGAGCAGGTACCGTATAACAGGCATTAGCCTTTCTGTTCTAAAGCAGATCGACCCATCTGAGCAAAAGACTCTGGCCAACCTGCCATGGATCGTGGAGCCAGGACAAGAGGCCAAGCGAGGGATAAATACCAAGTATGAGACCACAATTTTCTGATACTCACCTCCTTCCCGTCCTCGTGGTGCCTTGCACGCCGAACAGTCCCGGAGCAGGCTTTCCACCCAGCCCGGGAGGAAGACTGCTCTGTTTGTGTGGCCTTGTCATGGGCGAGAGGCCACTGGCCACTCCTGGGGACGTTCTTTCTGCACCGGTGACAGAAAGTGCAACCAAGACTTTCCAGCTGTAACCCCTGAGAGAAAGAGTAGAGGTTTGTGGCTGATGCTCCCAACCCCAACTCCTGGCCACCACCCGAGGTATTTCTCATGACCTGCCCCCTCGCTTTGCTGTTGTTTGGGGATAACACCTTGAAAAAACACAGGGGATCGCTTATACTGCCTAAAAGTGTAAAAATCTTGGGTTTATTTTCCACTGTCAGCCGTTTTCAAGGTAGAACAGAACTACCCCCACAAAGCATCTCTAAAGTCGTGATCTCACTAAGTATTGTTTCATGCAAGAGGACAGAAGTTACTCCCCTGATTGCCAGGGAATTCTATTTCCCAATTTCTATATTTGTGGATTTTATATGTAATCAACCATGTCAGATAAAGAAAACCTTTACATCTGTGGATTGATTCAAAAACCTAATGATTTAAAACAGAGGAATTTATTATGCACAGAAAAATGTGTCTTGTATTAAATATTTTTATTAAAAAGAATGTTTCACTAATGCATTGATAAGAAAACTAGGTTAGTCGTGAGGGATGTTTCTGGTTTCATTTCAAATAACTAAATTTCTACTGCTACCACCAAGAGGGCTGCTCAGTGTGGCAGAGTACCCAGGCCACTCCCCAGAGCAGGAGATTCAGGCAGCAGACTGGCGTCTTACCGAAAGTGCTGACGCAGCCATAAGCCTGCAAAGTTTTTTTTTTTTAATCTTCACAGTTTTAAAGAACATGTTAAAAAATCTAGGGCTCCTGCTGTCAAGATTTCTGTCATGGAAACCTTGTTTGAGAAAGGTGTTAATAACATTCTATTGCAAAAAACTTTTTTTCTAGGAAAAAAAAAAACAAATAAAAAAAGAGAGATTCCAAAGTAATAAAACTTTCTTGAAACAAAATAAATAAATGTTTGCTTACTCTTTGATTAAATAAAATTTACTTACATTTCTTTAAGGTATTTTAATTTTTTAATGTCTCTGTGGAGTATTTGTATGATACCATAATGTATATTTATGTAGAATCAAATTATATAAACAGTACCAATATCATTATAGAAAAAAATAACATTTTAATGTATATTGTTCTAACCAATCACATTGTGAATCATTTTGAAGTTCATTATAGCGATATTATAAATTGTGAGATTGTCTTAATGTTTTTTTTAATTAACCAATATTATTTTAAATCTGAGATTATCAGTTACATCATCAGTTGGTGAGTTTTGAAGAAAGAAAACAATTTTATTTCAAACTGACAAATGTATATGGCTTTAGTTCAGTGTTAAAGAATTTTAATACAATATTAAATTACTTGAACTGAACAGTTCCTTGTATATATTTTGCCTATTCACTGTTGATATGTATGTAGTAAATTGAGAGTAAAATAACACTAAAATATGGTACCAAAAGGAAACTGTATAGGAGCAAAGTAAACAGTAGCTTTGCTGAAATGGAAACATATGTGTAAATATGCTTGGGCTTCCAGTTATAAATTTTGTAATTTTTGTCATTATTTATATCCTATTAAAAAAAAGCACATAAAATAAAATGGAAACTATACAGCTGCTGGTGCTTGGCATCATTCTGTGAGCACCTTCCCAGTTCCACTTCTAGGAAAGAACCAAAGGCTTAGCCTTCTCAGCATCCATAGTTAAATGAGTTTTTTTACTTGGCAAAACTGTTGAGGAAACTAGTTCACGTCCAAGTTCAGCCAGTCTGAGAAAGATGCAGTGGCCTTTACGGTTTGGATTCGGCCATAAAGCCACCATTGTCTTGTTTGAATAGTAAAGTGGGCTGTAACAAAGAACTACTAAAAGAGGAAGGGCCACCAAACTAGATCATCCTTATGTTTGTCTACAGGCCTACACGTTTGTCTTAGGCTGCCATAACAGAATATTGGGTGGCTTAAACAAATTTCTTACAGTCCTGGAGGTGTGGGAAGTCCAGGATCGAGGTGCCAGCAAGGTAGGTTTCATTCTAAGGGCTTTTTCTCTTGGGTTGGCTTGTTGGTGGCTGCTCTCCTGCTGTGTGCACACAGGACCTCTCCTCTGTGTGTGCCTGCAGAGGGTAGGGGAGCACCTCTTCTTATAAAGGCACTAATCCCACCATGAGGGCCTCACCCCCAAGGTCCCACCTTACCCTAATCTCCCAAAAGCCATCTCCAGATACTCACCATGGAGCATTAGGACATCAGCATATAGACTGAGGGGACACAGACTTTCCATAACAATATTTTTCCTAAAACACATGTACCAGCTCTGGGTCAACAGATAAAAGGGCCATGTTAGAGAGACACTGGAAAAATCAGTGATTCACATTCTATATCCTATAACTTTCAGAAGATCTCCCCACTGCTGGATCCAAGTGTGTTACTCTCCAAAACACATGTCGAACCAATCTTGGGGCATTCCCAGCCTGATATGCAGAGGCCTACGGCTGTGAACCCCAAAAGGCTGAAACCATCCTGAGATGAGGCAACATTCACAGAGGTAGAAGGGCAGATTTCCTAATAACTTTGGGCTGGAATTTTAGACAGTAATGCTTTACCTGGGCTAATTTGGCTCCTTTTAATCTTTACTAATGAGGTCAGAAATCCTCTTATTGAAAGTGAAAGTCACTAAGTCTTGTCTGACTCTTTGCAACCCCATGGATTATACAGTCTATGGAATTCTCCAGGCCAGAATACTGGAAAGGGTAGCCAGCCATTCCCTTCTCCAGGGACTCTTTCAACCCAGGGGTCGAACCCAGGTCCCCACATTGCAGGTGGATTCTTTACCAGCTAAGGCACAGGGGAAGCCCAAGAATACTGGAGTGGGTAGCCTGTCCCTTCTCCAGAGGATCTTCCCAACCCAGGAATCAAACCCAGATCTTCTGCATTGCAAGTAGATTCTTTATCAGCTGAGCTATCAGGGAAGCCCAATCCTCTTATCATCTCTAGATTAAGATGCTTATTTGTATCAGTTATGGTCCCAGCATGAAGAAGATGGCACCCTCCAACTGGGAGAATTTTAGGAGATTAATAAATAAGAATACTTACAGAGGTGTTGGCCACATATGGGGAACAGTATCCGTTGTGCCACTACAGCCTGAGGGAAAGTGGGGACAGAGGTGGCCTGTAGAAGGGGCTGCCAGACAGGTGCCACAGGCCTCAGAAAGGGAGCCTGGGTTAAAATATGCGACCTCAGGGAGAGTGGCCAAGATGGCAGTATAGAAAGACCTGAGCTCACCTCCACTCATGAGCACACCAGAATCACAACTATGAGCAGAACAACCATTGATAAAAAAGACTGGCAACTACCAGGAAAGATCTTCTATAGCTAAAGACATAAAGAAGGAACCACAACTAGACAGGTAACAGGGGCAGACTCCCAATATAATCAAATCCCTTTACCCACTGGGTGGGTGACCCACAAACTGGAGATTGATTATATTGCAGAGATTCTCCCACAGGAGTGAGTTTGGAGCCACATGTCAGGCTCCCCTGCCCAGAGGTCTGGCACCAGGAAGACAAGCCCCCAGAGCATTTGAAATTGAAGGCCAGCAGGGCTTAACTGCAGGAGCCCCCACAGTACTAGGAGAAATAGAGACTTCACTTTTAAATGGCACACACAAAATCTCACAAGCACCAGGACCCAGGGCAAGAGCAGTAATCTCACAGGAGCCTGGGCCAGACCCATCTGTTGGTGAGTGTCCTGGAGAGGCAGAGTGGCGGTGCAGGGGACATCTAGCTGCAGCTCACCCTGAGGACACAGACACTGGAGGCAGACATGTTGGAGAACATTCAAACAGATGAACACTGCTGGCAGCTGACATCTTGGCTCATTAGCACTAAGACCTGGCCTCACCCAACAGCCTGTAGGTGCCAGTACAGAGATGCCTCAGGCCAAACAACTGGCTGGAACACAGCTTCCCACCCCCATCAGTCCAGACCCTACCATGGGAGGAGATGGGCCTTGCCCAGTCCTCTAGCAGACTAACAAACACAATCTTCAGGACCTCATACCCAACTGTTGTCAGAAAACACCATCACTCCACCACCATCACCACCAATGGTCAATGATCTGAAACAAGCTCTGGGATCCTTGGGCCTTGCAGCAAGACTCTAGGAACCAGCTCTGCCTGCCAGTAATCTGGGACTAACCCAGGACCTGGCTTCACCTGCCAGTGGTGGGTAGCAGCCTTGGAGTCTTCAGGACAGAAGAATATTAAAAACAGCAAGAGAAAAGCAACAAATAACATACAAGGAAACTCCCATAAGGGTGTAAGCCAACTTTTCTGCAGGAACTCGGCAGGCCAGAGGGAGTGGCGCCAGGTATTTAGAGTGATGAAAGGGAAAAGCCGACAACCAAGAACACTCTACCCCGTCAGGCTCACATTTAGATTTGATGGAGAAATCAAAAGCTTTAGAGACAAAAGCTAAAATAATTTACCACCACAAAACCAACTTTATGATAAATGTTGAAGGAAGGACTCCAAATGAAAAAGCCATCACTAGAAACAAGAAAATTACAGAAGGAAAAAGCTCACTGGTAAAGGCAAATATATAGTAACGGCAGATAATCACCCACACACAAAACTAGTAGGGAGGTTAAACGACAGAAGTAGTAAAATCTTCTGTACTGCAATAAGCAGTTAAGGGTACCAAAACAATTAGATGTAAAATATGATATCAAAAACAGTAAGCATGAGGGAAGGAGTGTACAAACACAAGGTGTTTAAAACACAGTTGAAATTAAGAGATCAGCAACTTATAAGAATCATGTTTATTTATAGATGTTACACAAAAGCCTCACGGAAATCACAAACCAAAAATCTATAAAAGATAAAAAGGAATTCAAACATAACATTAAAGATAGTCAAATTACCAGAGAACAAAAGAAGGGGGGAAAAGACCCACAAAAACAAATCCAAAACAATTAACAAAATGGCAACAAGAACATACATACTAATAATTATTTTAAATGTAAACAGACTAAATGTGCCAGCCAAAGGACATACACTAGCTGAATGGATAAGAAAAGTAAAATCTGTATATATGTTGCCTAGAAAAGACTCACTTCAGGTTAGAGACACACACAGACTGAAAGTGAGGGGAGGGAAAAAGGCATTCCACTCATGGAAAAAAAATTTTTTTAAAGCTGGAGTAGCAATACTTGTATCAGATAAATGGTAAATAAAGACTGTTACAAAAGACAAAGAAGAACACTGCATAATGATGAAGGATCAATCCAAGAAGACATACAATGACAAATACATAGGCATCCTGCACCTCTATTTATAAGGTGAATCCAGGTGGCACTGCTGCTGCTAAGTCGCTTCAGGCGTGTCCGACTCTGTGTGACCCCCATAGACGGCAGCCCATCAGACTCCACCGTCCCTGGGATTCTCCAGGCAAGAACACTGGAGTGGGTTGCCATTTCCTTCTCCAATGCATGAAAGTGAAAAGTGAAAGTGAAGTCGCTCAGTCATGTCCGACTCTTCGCGACCCCATGGACTGCAGCCTACTAGGCTTCTCTGTCCATGGGATTTTCCAGGCAAGAGTACTGAAGTGGGGTGCCATTGCCTTCTCCGCCAGGTGGCACTAGTAGTAAAGAACCTGCCTCCCAATGCAGGAGACATAAGAGATGAAGGTTGGATCCCTGGGTCAGGAAGATCCCCTGGAGAAGGAAATGGCAACTCACTCCAGAGAATTCCACAGACAGAGGAGCCTGGCAGGCCTCAGTCCATAGAGTCTCAAAGAGTCAGACACAACTGAAGTGACTTAGCAAACATGAATTAACAAACATAAAAAGAAAAATCAACAGTAATATAATAATACTAGAGGACTTTTAACACCCTACTTACATCAATGGACAAGATCATCCACATAGAAAATGAATAAGGAAACACTGGCCTTAAAAATACATTAGACCAAGTGGACTTAATCAGTATTTATAGAGCATTCCATCCAAAAGCAGAATACACATTCTTTTCAAATGCACATGGAACATTCTCCAGGATAGACCACATGCTCGCCCACAAAATAAGCCTGAATAAATTTAAGAAAATTTAAATTATATCAAGCATCTTTTCCAACCACAGTACCATGAGGCTAGAAGTCAACTATAAGGAAAAAAATGGAAAAACCACAATATGGGGAGGCTAAACAATATATTAAACAACCAATGGATCACTAAAGGAATGTATAACTGAATCACTTTGCTGTACAGAAGAAATTAACACATTGTAAATCAACTCTACTTCATTAAACAACAAAAAAAAATATGCTGATTAAAGAAATCAAAGGTCACACAAACAGACAAAGAGATAAACCATGTTCCTGGACTGGAAGAAGCAGTATGGGCAAAATGACTATACTACCCTAAGGCAATCTACAGAATCAATGCAAGCCCCTTCAAGTTACCAATGGCATTTTTTACAGAAGTAGAACAAAATAAATCTTAAGATTTGTATGGAGACACAAAAGACCCCAAATAGCCAAAGCATCTTGAAAAAGAAAACTGGACCTGGAGGAATCATGCTCCCTGGCTTCTGACTATACCACAAAGCCATAGTCACCAAAACAGTATAGTATTGGCACAAAAATAGATCAATGGAGCAGGCTAGAAAGACCAGAAATAAACCCATGAACCTATGGTCAATTAACCTATGACAAAAAAAGACTATACAATGGAGGAAAGATAATCGCTTCAATAAATGGTGCTGGGAAAACTGGACAGCCACATATAAAAAAAATGAAATTATAACATTCTCTAACACCTTACACAAAAACAAAATGGCTTAAAAACCTAAATGTGAAACTGGACAGTACAAAATTCTTAGAGGAAAAAACATAGGCTGAACACTGACATAAATTGCAGCAGATATCTTTTTCAATCTGTCTCCCAGAGTAATGGAAATAAAAAACAAACATATGGGACCTAGTTAAACTCAAAAGCTTTCACACAGCAAGTTCAGTTCAGCTCAGTTGCTCAGTCATGTACAACTCTTCACGACCCCATGAACTGCAGCATGTCAGGCTTCCCTGTCCATCACCAACTCCCTGAGCTTATTCAAACTCATGTCCATTGAGTCAGTGATGCCATCCAACCATCTCATCCTCTGTCATCCCCTTCTCTTCCTGCACCTTCAATCATTCTCACCATCAGGGTCTTTTCAAGTGAGTCAATTCTTCGCATCAGGTGGCCAAAGTATTGGAGTTTCAGCTTCAGCATCAGTCCTTCCAATGAACACTCAGGACTGACCTCATTTAGGATGGACTGGTTGAACTCCTTGAAGTCCAAGGGACTCTCAAGAGTATTCTCCAACACCACAGTTCAAAAGCATCAATTCTTCAGTGCTCAGCTTTCTTTATAGTCCAACTCTCACATCCATACATGACTACTGGAAAAACTAAAGCTTTGACTAGATGGACCTTTGTTGGCAAAGTAATGTTTCTGTATTTTAATATGACCACCCTATCTAGGTTGGTCATAACTTTTCTTCCAAGAAGCAAGCATCTTTTACTTTCATGGCTGCAGTCACCATCTGATGTGATTTTGGAACCCCCAAAAATGAAGTCTCTCACTGTTTCCATTGTTTCCCCATCTATTTGGCATGAAGTGATGGGAACAGATGCCATGATCTTCATTTTCTGAATGTTGAGTTTTAAGCCAACTTTTTCACTCTCCTCTTTCACTTTCATCAAGAGGCTCTTTAGTTCTTGTTCACTTTCTGCCATAAGGGTGGTGTCATCTGCATATCTGAGTTTATTGATATTTCTCCCGCCAATCTTGATTCCAGCTTGTGCTTCTTCCAGCCCAGCATTTCTCATGATGTACTCTGCATATAAGTTAAATAAGCAGGGTGACAATATACAGCCTTGATGTACTCCTTTCCTGATTTAGAACCAGTCTGTTGTTCCATGTCCAGTTCCAACTGTTCCTTCTTGACCTGCATACAGATCTCTCAGGAGGCAGGTCAGGTGGTCTGGTATTCCCATCTCTTGAAGAATTTTCCAGTTTGTTGTGACCCACACAAAGGCTTTGGCATAGTCAATAAAGCAGATGTTTTTCTGGAACTCTCTTATTTTTTCAATGATCCAACAGATGTTGGCAATTTGACCTCTGGTTCCTCTGCCTTTTCTAAATCCAGCTTGAACATATGGAAGTTCACGGTTCACATACTGTTAAAGCCTGGCTTGGAGGATTTTGAACATTACTTTGCCAGCATGTGAGATGAATGCAATTGTGCAGTAGTTTAAACATTCTTTGGCATTGCCTTTCTTTGGGATTGGAATGAAAACTGATTTTTCCAGTCCTGCAACCACTGCTGAGTTTTCCAAATTTGCTGGCATATTGAGTGTAGCACTTTCACAGCATCATCTTTTAGGATTTGAAATTGCTCAACTCGAATTCCATCACCTCCACTATCTTTGTTTGTTTGTAGTGATGCTTCTTAAGGCCCACTTGACTTCACATTCCAGGATGTCTGGCTCTGAGTGATCACACCATTGTGATTATCTGGGTCATGAAGATCTTTTTTGTGTAGTTCTTCTGTGTATTGTTGCTACCTCTTCTTACTATCTTCTGCTTCTTTTAGGTCCATACCATTTCTGTCCTTTATTGTGCCCATCTTTGCATGAACTGTTCCCTTGGTGTCTCTAATTTTCTTGAAGAGAGCTCTAGTCTTTCCTATTCTATTATTTTCCTCTGTTTCTCTGCACTGATCACTGAGGAAGGCTGTCTTCTCTCTCCTTGCTGTCTTTGGATCTCTGCATTCAAATGGGTGTATCTTTCCTTTGCCTTTTGCTTCTCTTCTTTTCTCAGCTATTTGTAAGTCCTCCTCAGACAACCATTTTGCCTTCTTGTATTTCTTCTTGCACAGCAATGGAAACCATAAACAAGCTAAAAGACAAAATATGAAATGGGGAAAAATATTTGCAATTGATGTAACAAGGAATTAATTTCCAAAATATAGAAAAGGCTAGTTCAATATCAAAAAACAAACAACTTGATCAAAACAAAAAAGGGCAGATGGCCTAAATAAACATTTCTTCAAAAAAGATATAGATGGAACAGGCACATGAAAATAGTTTAACATCACTAATTATTAGAGAAATGCAAATCAAAACCACAATGAGGAATCATCTCACACCAGTCAGAATGACCATCATCAAAATGCCTACAAATAATAAATTACTGGAGAGCATGTGGAGAAAAGAGAATCCTCCTATACCATTGCTGGGAATGTAAATTGGTGCAGTCACTATGGAGAAAGCATGGAAGTTCCCTAAAAAACTCAAAGTTACCATATGATCCAGCAATCCCATCCTGGGCATTTATTGGGAAATATAAGAACTAATTAAAGAAGATATATGCACCCCAGTGTTCACAGCAGCAATATTTATAATAGCCAAGACATGGAAGCAACCTAGATGCTCATCCACAGATGCATGGATAAAAATGATATGATACATACACACACACACACACACACACACACACACACTGGAATATTACTTGGCAAAAAAAAAAAAAGAATGAAATAATGCCATTTGCAACATGGATTTTTTATTTTCCTTTTTGGGTGGAGAGAGGCATACCGCATGGCTTGTGCAATGTTAGTTCCCCAACCAATGATCAAACCCAGGTCCCACAGCAGTGAAAGCACAGAGTGCTAACCACTGGACAACCAGAGAATTCCCTGTGACAACATGGATAAACATAGAGATTATCATATTAAGTGAAGTCAGACAAAGACAAGCATCTTATGATATCACTTATAAGTAAACCCTAAAAAATGATACATATGAGCTTATTTACAAAACAGAGTTACAGACATAGCAAACTTATGGTTACCAAAGGGGGAAGGGATAATGGGATTAACAGAGACACACTACCAGTACTCTTGCCTGGCAAATCCCATGGACGGAGGAGCCTGGTAGGCTGCAGTCCCTGGGGTCGCTAAGAGTCGGACACAACTGAGCGACTTCACTTTCACTTTTCACTTTCATGCATTGGAGAAGGAAATGGCAACCCACTCCAGTGTTCTTGCCTGGAGAATCCCAGGGACGGCGGAGCCTGGTGGGCTGCTGTCTCTGGGGTCACACAGAGTCAGACACGACTGAAGCGACTTAGTAGTAGTAGTAATACATAGAAAATAAACAAGGACAGGGAGCTACATTCAGTATCTTGCAATAACCTACTATGTGATGGAAAAAGTATATCTATATGTGTGTGTGTATACCTACTGAATCACTTTCCTGTACACTTGAAAGTAATGCAACATTGTAAACGAATGATACTCAAGTTTAAAAACAATAATAATAATAAAAGAAAAAAATACCCTGACTCACTCTCCACCCTGCATTACCTGAACCAACTGGAAGCCACAGGGCAAGGTGCCCATTGATTTGGTCTACACAAGGTACCACCAGTCACACAACAGGGCAGGCAGAGGGAGGAACGAGTCTGGGGCACAAACAGAAGACAGCCAGCCCATGTATTAAAGGGATTTGCACTTAATTTTCTTGAAGGGGGAATCTGAGACATTGGCAACTGAAATATCCATGGCAGGTGGAGACACTTGAATGTTAATATTATTCCAAAAAAGACTTCAATTCTTTTACTTCATTTATTTTTTTCTTAAATGATAGTCTATGATAAATTTGGGTAAATGAACCCAATGAAAATTATGTCTAGTTAGTTCATTAATAAGTCATGGAAGTGATTTTTCTCAAGACATACCAGATTTTCTGCTGAAATACTTGGAATATTGCTGGTACATATAATGTTTGGATATCATGGGACAGAAGACAGGCTTAGATGGTGAACACATGGCCAAATTCTCAGAAATCAGTGAAAATTCATACTTGGACCCCAAGCAGCATTCCTCTTAAGCTAGTTCTGAAAAGAAATAAAAATTTGGTAAGTGGGCTAGCCACCAGAGTTCTTTCTCCACAGCACTGGAATACCATGACCATGTTTATAAGTCTGTATGGAAGGCTCCCTTTTTTTTTTAAAGACATTAAGTTTTTTAGTTCTCTTTTTATATTATATAACTATTTACTAAGTGTGTTTCCTATGAAAATGAAGCAACCTGACAGTTATAAACACATTTCTTAAAATTTGGTAACCAGCCAACACAGGCCTGCAGAGCCTTCCTGAACCTAGGCTCCATCAGCCTCTTCCACACTCCATCCAGCTGGCCCCAGCAACTGGGTCCTGCTTCCCAGAGAAAGGGAATTTCATTAGGTCTACTGCCCAATCGCCATTCTGCATCCTGTGAGATTCCATTTAGTACTCAAGAGCCAGGACTTATTTTTGCAGTGGAATTAACCCAAAGACTTTGGTGCTGACCTGGGAAATGCCAGTCTACTTAACTGCTTCCTGTCTTCCTCTCAAGTCAATCCTCCGACCAAAAGCTCACTCTGTACTCACCACAGCTCCATTTTACCTAGAGTTGGTAGTGCAAAGATGATTATTCCCAGCTCAACATAGTGTACTCTCTATGTCACTCATAAATAATCATAGCTACAAATTATCATCCAAACAGTTTCTGTTGTTCTCTCCAAACCCCAGGAGACCTATGTCTGTAAAAGCTGTATGGGCATTTTAACTTTCCAAGCATGATTAATGACTGGTGATGTAAAGACTTACACACACCAGATTGAAATAGAGATTCTCTATTTAACGGGTCCAGGAGGGTCACCCCAGCCGAAGGTGGCAGTGTAGCCACTGAGGTCTACAGACAGCCAAAGAGCTGTTACCTCACAAGCCCAAAGACATTAACATGCATCTTGCAAGTCCTGCCATTTAGGAAAACTTAGAGTGATGTCTCAGTACTGAGATTAACAGTGACCCTACATGGTACCACTCTTAAGAACCAAAGTCAGTTCACAACATGGTAATAAAAGCCACTCAGATGCTTCTCTGGTGGTCTAGTGGTCAAGAATCTGCCTGCCAATGCAGAGGATGTGGGTTCGAGCCCTGGTCCAGGAAGATCCCACACGCAGCAGAGCAACTGATCTAGCGCTCTACAGCACACAACTACTGCAGGCCGTGCACCTAGAGCCCACGCTTGGCAACAAGAGAAGCCACCCAGTGAGAAGTCCATGCACTGCAACTAGTGAAAATCCCACACAGCAACGGAGACCTAGTGCAGCCAAAACTAAAAAAAAACACACATAAATCTTTAAAAAAAGACAAGCCATTCAAAGCTATCCATATTCGACACTCAGTTGTCCTCTGGATGTCTCGGTACCTCAATCAGATGCCCAAAAGCTGCTCCCTGGGAGGTCTGCAGTTCTCCTCCTTGTTGCCTCTTGTCAGTAAGACAGGTGAGCAGGGAAGCCGAGATGCCCCCAAGTAAGAAGCAATATCAGGGCTTCCCAGGAGCACTAGGGGTAAAGACCCTGCCTGCTAACACAGGAGACATAAGAGACTCAGGTTTGATCCCTGGGTCAGGAAGATCCCCTGGAGGAGAGCATGGCAACCCACTCCAGTATTCTTGCTTGGAGGATCCCCAGGTACACAGGAGCCTGGTGAGCTACAGTTCATAGGATTGCAGAGAGTCAGACACAACTGAGACAACTTATCACACACACACATGAAGCTGTTTTCTGAACTCTGATAGGCTGATTTCTCTCCACTCATCAAAAATACAGTTTTCTGATAGAAAAACAGAAACCAAAAAGCCCAATATGCTAGTGTTGAGTCAGGTAGTATCAAGAACTAAATTTAGGGACTAGTATCAAAAACCAGAAATAAGACTCTCTTAAAACAAGGGAGGGGAGACTTCCCAGTGATCCAGTAGTTAAGAATCCACCTTGCAATGCAGGGTATGCAGGTTCAACCCTTTGTCAGGGAACTAGGATCCCACATACCTCAGAGCAACTAAGCCACAACTAAGACCTAAGGTAACCGAATAAATAACTTTTTTTTTTTTAAACAAAGGGAGGGGTTGAATTTCTTCTCGTGTAACATGAACTTGAGAGATAAATAGTACAGGGCCGGAATAGCAGCTCCACAATTATCATCAAAATCCCAAGTTCCTTCTGTATTTCTATTCTGCCATCCTTAGCTAGGGGCATCCATCTGCAAAGTCACCTCATGAGCACAAAATAGCTGCTGAAGCATCATTCAACATATCCACATTTCAGACAGGAAAAAAGATGGTAAGGACCAAAGGGCTCCTGCCTCACAACTGAGTAAGGCAATCTTTCAGGAGCTTTCCTGGAAGTTTCACCCTACAATTTCTGCTTACATCTGCCACTCCGAGATAAGCAGTTGGAAAATATAGCTATTGTCGATTTTAGCTGAGCACACCAAAGCTGGCAAGAATACAGTTGTTAGGAAAAGGGAAAGACTGAATATTAGAATGGCCACTGACAGTATCTGCCACAATGGTAATGTCACGTGCTAGGTAGAAGGTGAAAGAAGCAGACACAGGTGAAATACCTGGACAGAGAAATCAGTGACTGGAGGAGGAAATGAGAATGATTCAGCCTTGACAGAGTCGTTCTGTAAGCTAGCCATCATATCCAAACCGGAAACATCCCCCTGAGCTGTGTAAATATGCACACCAAACGTCTGTGCTGCTCTGGATATTCCATTCCTGAGAGAGTCTCGACAGAGCACGTGTAGAGAGCATGCTGCAGAAGCAGACATCACAGGCAGAGCCAGCTGTAGCTCAAGAGTGAGACTGGCAATGGGTTGGTAGGCCATCCAGGGCGAGAGCTGAGGGTACAAGCTCTCAACCGTGGCTGTACTCTAGAATAACCTGAGGAACTTCGAAAAATATGGATGCCTGGATCCCATCTCTGGGGATTCTGAGTTAACAAGGTCTGGGGTGAGACCTGGGTTTGAGGAGGTTTTATACAGCAATGTATGATAAGTTTCTGCAACCGATCCATTCTAAAGAAGATCAGTCCTGGGTGTTCATTGGAAGGACTGATGCTAAAGCTGAAACTCCAATACTTTGGCCACCTCATGCAAAGAGTTTTGACTCATTGAAAAAGACCCTGATGCTGGAAGGGATTGGGGGCAGGAGGAGAAGGGGATCACAGAGGATGAGATGGCTGGATGGCATCACTGACTATGAGTTTGAGTAAATTCCGGGAGTTGGTGATGGACAGGGAGGCCTGGTGTGCTGCAATTCATGGGGTCACAAAGAGTAGGACACGACTGAGCAACAGAACTGAACTGACTGATGATAAGTTTCACTCCTGTAGACCAGGTCCTCCAGATCCCCTGAGAAGCTGGGCAGCCCACAGAGAAGTCCCTCACATCTGAGGTTCCCTTGAGATTAAACGATTTGCTGAAGGCCACACAGCTGGGACGGTAGGACAGCCAGGATCTGAACTTGGATCCATTTGACAGGTCAAAGGAAAGCGGCTGGCTCAGGGTCTTTTTTCCAATCTCAATCCTCCACCACTTGAGGGTGCAAGCATATCCCAGAAAGTCTGGAACAGCTTTCCTCCTGAGCAAGGTCTGTCTCCGGGAGCTAACAGCCACAAGGACAGATCCACCAGGAGGGAGAGAAAGACATCTGGAGAGAGGCATGCTCTACAGAGCAAAAGCCACACAATCCCAGTCTGCAAACCAAGGAATGTGGGCAGCAAAGGAAGAGGGGTGGCAACCGGGACAAAAGATGACTAACACTGCTGAGACCTGTGTCAGATGTCTGACGTATTTTTCAAACCTCACAAAAACCTGTCACTTAGATGCTGTGGTCCCTATTGACAAAGGAGGAAACTGAGGCTCTGAGAGTTGACACCTTTTCAAATGAAAGGAAAAAGAAACAGAAACGAAATCAAGATGGCAGAAGAAACCTAAGTGTCCACTAACCCCAGGGCTGCTGCTAATTTGAAATGAACCCCCTAGAAGCTTCAAAGTAGAATCAGGTTTCTCCATGGAGCAGGTCACAATGGGGCCACCACCTATCTTGCCAAGTGCTGGCAAATCCAAAGCCACTCCCCACCTCCAAACCTCTGCTGTTCCATCGGCCTCATCAGAACAGCCCCTGATGCTTTTTCAAAGAGCCATCCCTATAGGCACTGGGATGGATTGCCAGGATAGCAAAGGGGCAGAAGGGAAAGCTCTTCAGGAGTAGGGACCACCTCTGATATCATCTCTGGGGGTGCAGGACTCAAGACCAGTCATGCACAACCTCTGGGTGAATGAGTGAAATGAACAATGAATGAAGTGCAGAGCTGAAATGCTGCTCCTGGATCCTCCAGCCTAGGGGCTGTGGAGGAGGCTGACGACTGTGACCAAGACCACCACTCCACCCCCTTGGTTGTGGGCCCTGGTAACTTGACCTCTCTGCACCTGTTTCCACATCTAGAAAACATGTAACACCTTACAGCCTTGTCGTTAGGATTTAATTAAATAATGTGTGAAAAATGCCCAGCATGGGGCCTGACACATAAAAGGCCCTAAAAAACAACAGTAGCTCCTTTTCCTTCCTCCTAGAAAGGATTTATGTCTGAGTCATTTGATAGAGTACAGCAAATAAACCAGAAATGAGAAATACAGACCTCCAAAGTTTTCCCCAGCTGCTGAACTGCACACTGACCACTAGCCTGGTTTTCATCCCATGAACCCAAGAGGATCCACTCTCAACTAAAACACTCAATGTGTAGCTTAGTGAGTCTAGGTATTTCCATAAAGAAAAGAAAAATCAGGTTTAGATTCCTGGCCTTAACTGCTGGGGGATGTAGTTCTTCCCCTTTATACTAGGACTGTAGAGTCTGCAAATGCACTCAACTACTGTGAAGATAGGGAACTTCCCTGATGGCTCAAATAGTAATGTATCTGCCTACAATGCAGAATGGGTTCGATCCCTGGGTCAGGAAACTCCCCTAGAGAAGGGAATGGAAACCCACTCCAGTATTCTTGCCTGGAGAATTCCATGGACACAGGAGCCTGGCAGGCTATCGTCCATGAGGTTGCACTCACCCACTGGATGTTTCCCGGTCAATCAGATGCTCAGAAACACCAAACCCAAACTCGGGTATAGAATGCTCTCTCAAGATACTCATGCTAGTCCTGGTGATGAGAAATTACCGAGAAATTTTCTTTCACTTCCATGTGGTTAAGTAGTTCTGAGGGCCTGACATCATAAATGAATTTACAATGAACATGAGTGACTCATTTTCCTGAATTATAACTGAAATGAAGATGTCCCAAGTCTTGTTCTATTCACAATGTCATCTGACTCAGCAGTAAGTTCCTGCTGATGTCAAGTGACTTCAAAGGCCTGGTCTCTGATGAGCCCCATGTGTGACACAAATTCTTCTGCTCCTGCCCCATACTTGGGCTTCCCTGGTGGCTCACATGGTAAAGAATCCGCCTGCAATGCAGGATACCCGGGTTTGATCCCCGGATTGGCAAGATCCCTGAAGAAGGGAATGAACCCACTCCAATATTCTTGCCCAGAGAATTCCATGGACAGAGGAGCCCAGCAGGCCACAGTCCATGAGTCACAGAGTCAGACACGACTCAACAACTAACACTTTCACTTTCACATCTATAGTCTGAAGGATAGGGGTTACAAGCAAGGGAGTCCATTCAAGTGACCATCTTCAGAGACTAAGAGTTCTTAGAAAATCATTTCTCCTTCTCTAAAAGTTGGTAAGTAAATTATAATAACAACACAGAACATATGTTGAATAGATCACCATACTTGCCAACTGAAACGCTCCAGGGATATGTTTATTCATTTTATATAATCTGGAAGCAAATCTTTTTTATCTAAGTAAAATTTTACTTTCGCCTAACGATGCTTCACAATAAAGTGCCAAACTAAGACAGGAAGATAAAGAAAATGCTGGCGATGTGATACATCTTGACAGTCTCGTGACATCCTAGTGCAGAGGGAGAACAAAGAATGCACTATGGGCATGAGAGTATACGAGAATTCCAATCACTCAACAAAGAGGTACTTAGGCACCAACTGAAGCTGGGCTTACAGTAGACTGGAACGAAACACCTGGCAGACCTGGCTTTTGTGCAGTTTGCGATCTAATGGGGGACTCCACTAAGCAAACGGTACAGGGCAATAAAATCCATGACAGAGAAAAGAGGGGGCTACAAGAGAACAGGGGAGCCTTCAGCAGAAGGGTTATCTCAAGGAAAAAGACAAGGAGGAATTAGGAACAAAAACCAGGTTGGGGAGGGGCAGTGTAGAAGTGAGAACAGCTACAAAAGCTACAGAAGCAAGAGAACACAGCAGGTCCAGGGTTTTAAAGAGAAGTAATTGCAGCCATGAAATTAAAAGATGCTTAATCCTTGGAAGAAAAATTATGATCAACCTAGATAGCATATTCAAAAGCAGAGACATTACTTTGCCGACTAAGGTCCGTCTACTCAAGGCTATGGTTTTTCCCGTGGTCATGTATGGATGTGAGAGTTGGACTGTGAAGAAGGCTGAGTGCCGAAGAATTGATGCTTTTGAACTGTGGTGTTGGAGAAGACTCTTGAGAGTCCCTTGGACTGCAAGGAGATCCAACCAGTCCATTCTGAAGATCAGCCCTGGGATTTCTTTGGTGGTCCGTCTAGTCAAGGCTATGGTTTTTCCAGTGGTCATGTATGGATGTGAGAGTTGGACTGTGAAGAAGGCTGAGTGCCGAAGAATTGATGCTTTTGAACTGTGGTGTTGGAGAAGACTCTTGAGAGTCCCTTGGACTGCAAGGAGATCCAACCAGTCCATTCTGAAGATCAGCCCTGGGATTTCTTTGGAAGGAATGATGCTAAAGCTAAAACTCCAGTACTTTGGCCACCTCATGCAAAGAGTTCACTCATTGGAAAAGACTCTGATGCTGGGAGGGATTGGGGGCAGGAGGAGAAGGGGACAACAGAGGATGAGATGGATGGAGGCATCACTGACTCGATGGACATGAGTCTGAGTGAACTCCGGGAGTTGGTGATGGACATGGAGGCCTGGTGTGCTGTGATTCATGGGGTCGCAAAGAGTCGGACACGACTGAGCAACTGAACTGAACTGACACGATAAGATGAGCAGTCTGGAAAGATCACTCAGAGGCAGGACTGCTGGGAGAGAGCACAACTAGGGAAGTGCCTGCTGCCACATGAAAGCTGAAGAGACCCAAATAACATCAAGGAATGTGCAGTGAGCACTTTCTTGGTCCAAGCACTGAGACAGTTAAGTACTTCATGAACACTCTTATTAGATCTTTACAACAATCCTGAGGAGGAACTTCTACAGATGAGACAACTGCTGGTATTTTATTTTCTCATTTCCCCAATTTTCCCCCAAAACTAAAATTTGTTGCCTTCGCTGCTGCTTAAAACAGTACAATGCACAGTAGATATTCAAGGCACAGTAGATAAGCCAGGTGGCTGAATGAACCAATAAAGCAGTCTTACTCACGAGCACACCGAGTGAAGGACCCCACGCTCACTGCACTTACCACACTAGGTTGCAAGTGTTAGTCTGCTGGTCCTTCTCCGTCGAATATGCTGGTCCCTCAGCTCACCAACCTCCAGACTGTGCCGAGCTCAGACTTGGCTTTCTTCTGTCTTATCTATACCCATTTCACTGCATCTCATCCTATGCTTTTAAAAATCAACTGGCTGATGACTCTCAGCCCTTAATCTCCATCAGTCTTCCCCCCATGAACTCTAGACCTTTTTTTTCAGTGGGGAGTAGGGATGGGGGAGGAGGTTGGAGTGCAGCCCACAGGATCTTAGCTCACCAGCTAGGATCAAAACCCTAGTTCACCAACTAGGGCTCACAGCAGTGAAAGCTGGGTCACCAGGGAATTCCCTCCAGACCCTTCTCTTCAATCACTTACTCAACATCTCCACTTGGCTGCCTAACACTCACCTCAAACTTACTTTGTCCGAAAGTCAGCTCCTTTCTCTGTCTTTTCATCTAGTCAAGTAGCAACTATATTCTTCCAGTTGCACAAGTCAGAGGCCAAAACCTTGGTATTGTTCTTGACTTGTCCCTCTCAAACCTTTATCTGCTCCATCAGCAACTCTTATTAACACTTACCTTCAAAATATATCCAGAATTCAGCTTGTCACAGCCTCTACTGCTGCCACCCCAGTCCAGCCACCTTCATTTTGCCCAAATTATTGTAAAAGCTTCTCAGTGGTCTCCCCAGTTCCCTCCCTGCTTTTTTGATTCTCAACTGCCATGTTTATGTCCAATGCCTCCACTGTTCACACTCCTGTGCTGGCTCCTGTCTCAGGTGAGACGTCCTCGCCCTGGCCTGGGAGACCCCCCGAAGAGCTGGCTGCATCTCCTCCTGTGCTCCCAGCTCTGCCTTCTCTGGCCACAGTGGCCCTCTTGCCTGCTGGAGCAGACCAAGCCATCCCAATGTCAAGCCTTCGTACTTGCTGTATCCTCACTTGGCGACACTCTCCAGACACCTGCCTGACTCACTACCTCACCTTTGAGGTCTCAACTCAAGTACCACCCTCTGAATGAGCAGCCCCCTGTAACTGCAACCCTCCTTCTCCCTACTCATATACAAGCTAATCACTAAATTTGACTTTTTGTCTGCCTCTCCTGAGCCCCCAACTGCAGGAGGGCAAGGACTCTACTTGGCTCACTGTTATATCCCCAATACTAACAAAAATGCGAAGCACAGGGCAGATCTCAACAAATATATACTGAATGAAGGAATGAATGAATTCTCTTCTTTACAGGATCTTCTCCGTGCTGGGCACACTGGGCATCAGAGACAAACTAAGGAGACAAAATTTTGACAGAACTGCATTACACATAACCTGATCAAGCAGAAAGGCTGATGGCTTTAATTTGAAGAATCTCCCATATGTGTTTTCTGATCAAAAAAGAACAAGCAGTCTGAAACAATCTGAAAATGCTTTTTAAAAATATTTTAGGAATTTTATTATAAAAATTTTAATTCATGTATTAAAATGTATACAAGGCAAAAAAATCATGTAAGCATATCACAATTACAAAACAGTTTTCAAAACATACGAAACATACCCAATGTAAAAAAAAAAAACAAAAAACTTACACATACAAAAGACAATGTATTTCCAATTAAATAATAATAATAAAGCAAGGAGAAATGTTTGAAAAATGCTCGTCCCAAAGTAAAAAACAAACCCTCCCCTTGACTGGCCACTTAAGCTGCCTTGAAAGGCTCTTCTTCCCTCATGTTACCTGGTCTTTCTTATTTTTATTTGTAAGATAAAAGCCAATCAAGGCATTTTTAAAGGCATATCTGTTGCTATACTTTCTTTTTGTTGTTGTTGCTATACTTTCATAGTCAAGTGACTTAATTCCAAAAGTTAAAACTTATACTCTGAGCTATAGAGTTCCTAAACACTATATGCAAATTATAATTTGGGTACTGTACACAGAACATGCCACTACAGAAATTTCTTTTTATGAAATTGAGATTTTCACATCACATTTGCTTAAGTCACAGTAAGTCCATAAATCAGTTCCTCAACCCACCCACCATAAAACAAAACAAAAAAATCTAATCAAAGCATTTTATTCACTCTACTTATGGTTCCCTCAAGTGCTAAATAGGAACATCTAATCTAAAATACATCTGGAGTGGTCTATTCCCCCTACCCGCCCCATATCTACTAATATGCACCAACAACAGAAACTGGCTCAATGCTTGCCTACTGTTAAAGCTGATATTCACTTGATTTAGTTTTTGTTACAGCAACAAAAATTTTTGAATTTTGTCTTTTTATGTAAGAACCACATCTATTACTAATACTTAATAATATATTTCAGGGAAAATGTCTGGATTTAACCTGCAAATAAAATTCCTCATCAGGAGGTCAGAAAAGCTAGTTACTGATATTATTGATATGCTTTTCCCTGTCAAAAACTATCTTTGAGTGCTGGCAGTGTCCGTGTTTGCTGTGCGTTAGGAGACTTTGACCTCTGCACTGACAAGATCAACTTTACACCAGGGCTCAGTTAGTCAACCCACACACTCACTGGATTATATTGAAGGGCAGTTTCCCAGCAGAGTCCCAGCTGCTTGGGCACCATCTAAACCTCCTGATGAAGAACACAGGCCTAAGGATGCTGACACAGGAAGTGTGTGACATTAAGTCTGAGGGTCAGGCCACTGTCATCCAGTATCTGGAGCAGACCATCGAGGATCTGAAGACCAGGATAGCTAAACTGGAGAAGCAATACCTCGCCCTAGAGGCGGGTCTGGAAGCCCTCAGGTTGGGCAAAAATGACATCAGATATGAAAGGACTGTACAGGCCAAGTCCATCCAGACGTCCCCGATGGAAGAGGGTGGTGTGCTGGCACTTCCTCCTGGGGAGGCCCCAATGGTGGGCTCCCCAACCTTGACTGCACATGGAGAATCAGTGGAGCTGCCCTTGCCTTCGGGACCTCAGACCAAGTTCCGCTCAGAAATCTCTTTGGTCGTGTCTCCAAGGTGACTATCAGTTCAGCTTGATGCACAGCCATCCCTGCAGCCTCCACTGCCTGCATCCCTTCCCTGGTCTGACAGTCACAGACAGGCCAGAGACGCCAGTGCTTTACTTATTTGGGGAAAAAATGAAGAGCCATCCATAGATTCATCCAAAAGCCATCCAAAAGACCTCAGAAAACTCAAGAAAGACCTGAGAGCCTGTGAAGTTGAAGTGGGGAAAGTTTACCAAGTGTCCTCAAAAGAGCACATTTAGCCTTTCAAAGAAAACATGGAACACTTTCTTATTCAAGCTAAAATTGACCAAGAAGCAGAGGAGAACTCACTGACAGACTCATAAGTGCTTTTTGGAGACTACAGCCTATTTCTTCATGAGACCAAAAATTGGAGAGAAGGAAGTGTCCCCAGACGTTTTCTTCAGTATCTGGCATGAATTCAGCTCTGACTTTAAAGACTTTTGGAAGAAAGAGAACAAATTTATTCTACAAGAAAGAGTAAAAGAAGCTGAAGAGGTGTGTAGGCAGAAAAAGGGAAAATCACTCTATAAAAAAAACCAAGACATGATTCTGGAATTAAAGCAAAATCAAGCATGAAAACCTGACCAATGAAAAGCAGAACAAGAATTAGTCACTGCAGCTGCTTCCATCTTCCTATCTCCTTTAGTCTCTCCATGTGTATATGAACTTCAATGATATAATGGGGCATTTAACAGAGATTGCTATGTGCAATACTGTATTTAGTGTTTCTATTTTAATTTTTCTAGGATGTTAATTTATATGAAAATAAAATACATAATAAAAGAAAAAAAGATAAACTATCTTTTCTAACTTCTTTTTTTAATTAACTTTTGTGGGAGAGAAAGGAGGAGGAAGAGAAGGGAAGGAAAACAGACTGGCTGGGAGGTTAAAGGTGACATCTTCCAGTCACAATGACTCTTCCAGTATGGTGCAGAAAACCAGAGAATTCTCTTGAAATTCGCTAAGAGAATAGCACTGGCAATGCCATTCATCTAAAAGTAAATGAAATTTAGAAGAAAATTATTATTATTATTATTTACTGTTTTCTATGTCTTAGAAGAAGTCTGTTGTTAAAACTTATGATTAAAATTAGCTCCTCCTCAATTATTCCAATTTACTAACATTTAAATGTGGAACAATTGCTTTTAAGAAAAGAGAGAAAGTGAGGATTAAGAAAGGTTAAGTTCAGTCAAGTAGGAAGTCTGGTACGTAAAAAACCAGACAGAGCAGGAGAGTGCCCAGTCCAGAGACTGAAAGAGTCCAGGTCCAGCCTGGGGCTGCCATAAGCTAAGGAAAAAAGGTAGATTGACAAAATCTACTCTCTCCAACACGCATAACATTTGCTTCACAGAGAGAACTTTGAAACCTAAGACTCACTTATCAAGTGAATTAAAGAAAATTTTGCAAACTGTGCACAAAGACACAATATTTTGAAAGCAAATTTTAAGGGGTGCAAATAGGCTCAGAGATTATATTTGGGAGAATTATATACCCCCTTGGGGTGTGGTTCAGAAAGCAGGCTACCACCACCCTGAGGCATGGCCTGCACCAATATAGTATTAAAATATATATATTTCCTTTCAATTATTTTCATTATTTTGTCAACCAATTTAAATGCAGCAAGGAAGAATTTTACCAATGGTATAACTAGGTACATATTTACATTTTCATTTGCATCTTAAGGACAAACTGTTAAAAAATGATGGTGATAATGAAAAACAAGATTAAAGGCATGTTCATTTGGGAAAAATTACATTATTATTCATCCAACCACAAACACTTTTGTAATGAATGCAATACTACAAAACAATTCACAGCTTTATAAAAGTTAAAGTACAGAGTTTCATTAGGATTTTTTTCCAATTCAAAATTAAGAGAGGTCAACTTACATCATCACTGAACTATTTTACTCTAAAATCTTTAAAATATATAAAATACCAAGATTATCAACAGTCACATATGTTTTGAAGTCAGGGGACACATGTATTTTCTTAAGATTGGTTCCGTTTGTGTAGAAGGTCTGTGAGGATTCCCCAGTGACAACATTCCACCACTGTGCAGAGAAAAACAAAATTCTTATTAGGCTGGTAATTACAGTGCGAGACAATGTGCAGTGCCAACAGGATGCTTCGCCCCCGCCCCTCCTACTCCCAAATTTAAGCTAATGCCAGGAAAGATGTCTATAGACAGTTTAATGCTAAATACTACCAAAATACATCAACCCAGTCCGCCTTTCATGCTTAGCCCTGGTGAGTGCCTCACAGCGACCCCGCACCTAACTAACCCCCGAGTTAGGCAAAATGGTGAAACACACAGCCTACTCAGAACTGCAGTTACAGGCTACCTTAAAGCCCAATACAGCCACAGCTGGACTGAATTCTGTCTGCATGTCATCCTCTGTAGAATGGCAAGAACAATCCTCTATGTAGTAAAGTAGTCTTGACTACTCATAATATGAGCTGCAGAACAGAATAGGTTCTCTCTACTGAATCCTTTCACCAGGAGTGATTCAAGAGCCCATGACCAAATTTTTTATTTGGGCTTCCCTGGTGGCTCAGTGGTAAAGAATCTGACTGCAATGCAAAAGACACAGGTTAGATCCCTGATATAGGAAGACCCCCACATGCCTCAGAGCAGCGAAACCACAACTCCTGAGCCTGTGCTCTAGAGCATAGGAGCCACAACTACTGAGCCCATGTGTCACAGAGCTGGTGCTCCACAGCAAGAGAAACCACTGCAGTGAGAAGCCCATGCGTTGCAATTACAGAGTAGCCCCTGCTCACCACAACTAGAGAAAAGCCTGTGCAACAACGAAGACCTAGCACAGCCCAAAATAAAAAAATTATGTTTTAAAAAGTCAATACATGTATTTGCCAAATAAATACTGAACATTCAAATGCAGGAGGTACCTCAGACCAAGTCCTTCCTTTCTCCTCCCAATTGTTGAATTGGCTAAGATTATAATAATATTTATATTCTGTTACCAAATGGAGATCATGATGCTTACCTATATATCACAGCTAAGGGCAAGAGACCATGTCCATGAACAACTTTTGAAAAGGTCTCCGGTACATCAAGATTCTGAGAATTATAAATGCAATGGTCACTTCTGTATCTGTGGCAATGGCCAGCATTTCTGCCTTGCTCGTGTGACTGGATCAACTATTCATGTTCACTATTGGTCATGCTAACTGGTAAAAGCATACTTTGTGGACTTAAGTAAAGCAACACGTACTAACTTGGAATTTTCCAGAACTAACAGTTTCGCACTATAAAACAGCAGTGTAATCAAAACTGCGGAGGACAGCCACTAAAGGCAAATCATAGAAATCAGTTGGTCCAACTGCCTCACTTTAAAAGTAAGGAAACCAGGGTTGAGAGAGAAGAAAGGCCTTGTCACTGTGGATGACACTGCTAGCTGGTGGCAGAATTGGAACAGATATCTGGTTTCCCAACCTTGTGCACCCATACCCTTCCCACTATTAAACCGCTCTGCTTGGAAACACTACCCCACAGTCATTAATGTGACCATGGATGAGAAGACAATATTAAACAGGACTCTCTTTTGGCCATACCACACAGCATGCGGGACCCTTAGTCCCTAACCAGTGAGTGAATCTATGCCCCCCTGCACTGGAAGCACGGAGTCTTAACCACTAAAACAGGACTTATGCAGGGGACTTCTAGGGCAGTGAAACTGCTCTGCATAATACTACAATGGTGGACACTCATTATACATTTATCAAAATTCACAGAATGTACAATACCAAGAGTGAATCCTAACAGAAATTATGGACTTTAGTGATAATGAACATTCATGAGTTATAACAAATGTACCCTCTGGTGGAGGACGTTGATAGTGGGGAGGCTTTTATGTGGAGGCGGTGGGGTATATGATAACTCTGTACTTTTCAACCAATTTTACTGTGAAACTAAATGTGCTCTAAGAAATAATCTTTTTTAGAAATAGCAGGTAGAGGAAAGGATACATTGGGAATTAGGGACTAACAGGTACAAACCACTATATATAAAATAGATAAGCAATAAGGACCTACTGTTACAGCACAGAGAATTATATTCAACATCTATATTATAAATATATATATAACTGAATCATTTTGCTGTACAACTGAAACACTAAATCAACTATATTTCACTTTTTTAAAAACGGAAAAAAATAGCTAACATTTACTCAGGGTACACGATGTGCCACCATGTATACGTACTTTACATGTATTAACTCCTTTAACCCTCCCAACCCTATGAGGTAGGTATTATTATTATATCAATTTTATAGATGAGAAATCATCTTATCCAAGATCACAAAGCTAATGAGTGGCAGAGCTAGGCTCTGAATTCAGGCAGTCTGCCCGAAGGCTCTTTCTCCTGAACTTAATATTCTGTTGCCTCTAAGTAATGGCAAACCTGTACTTATCACCATGTATTTAATATTTCAAATCAGCCTTTCTCCTCACAACTATAACTTACTGTGGATTTCTTGCCTTTCTAACAGGATGTACTCTGCAGCATAACACAAGTACATTACATTATTTTTAACTTATAAATAAAATAATGTTAAAAGTTAAGAGCTTTTTAGCTACTGGATACACATTTTATCTTTTGACATTCAATTTATATAGCTTGGGTTATAAACAGACTCAAAAGGCCTATTTTCTTGGATACCACAGCAGCTATTCCTTTTTACTTTTAATTTGCTTTGTGCTTTTGGATAGTCTCATTAACATGCTGGATAGATGCAGGCTGGGCTATATCATAATCAGTTTAACCATGCTGGTAACCAAACCAGAAGAAAGAATAGCCTGTCACTGAAATATACAGACTGAATACATAAGCTATAGGTTCTTTCACACTCAAGACCTAACTCTACAGACGTTGATTCTGCTGTTTATCTCGTGCTTCTCTAGGAATACTGGCTATCTAGTCACTGATCTCTATTCTATCTTGTAAGCCAGACTCACAACTCTGTGATAGTCTTCTATGGGGCCCAGAGAATCTAAAGAAAGGGTCTCTAGAAGTTCAGTATCAAAGCTGAGCAGTTAAGTTTTTCACCAGTTAATACAGCTGAAGACTCCCAGCTTCCAACACAAAAACAGTAATGCTGCTTCCCTAAGAATTATCCTCGGAGCAGTTTATCTCTACACTCAAGGAGGACAAGGGGTAACAGTATCTCAATCCCCCATAACTAAATAAATGTGTGCCTTTCTTTGTTGTTATTGTTTAGTCACTGAGTCATGTCCGTGACCTGATGGGCCTTTTATACAGGTACAGGCTAATGCAACATCTTGTGAACTACAGTGTACTTTCAATGTAAACTTGCAAAATGAATCACAACACACATCCTCTCATAGAGCTAAACACTGCCCTCTGACTTCTCTTTTTTACAAGCTAGAGTATTCATTAAGTAAAATTGCATTTATATAGGTGCCATATATCCAAAAACTTGAATTCATTCATTCAGATATTTTTGAACATCTATACTGTGCTAATGTTCAAATTAGACCACAACTGCACTCATTTCACATGCTAGCAAATGCTCAAAATTCTCCAAGCGAGGCTTCAACAGTACATGAACCGAGAACTTCCAGATGAATTTAGAAAAGGCAGAGGAACAAGATATCAAAGGCAAACATCCGTTGGATCATAAGAAGAAGCAAGAGAATTCCAGAAAAACATCTACTTCTGCTTCATTGACTACACTAAAGCCTTTGACTGCATGGATCACAACAAACTGGGGAAAATTCTTAAAGGGGTGGGAATACCAGACCACCTTACCTGCCTCCTGAAAAATCTGTATACAGGTCAAGAAGCAACAGTTAGAACCTGACATGGAACAATGGACTGGTTCCAAATTGGGCAAGGAGTACATCAAGGCTGTATCTTTTCACCCTGATTATTTAACTTCATAAGCAGAATACATCATGCAAAATGCCAGACTGGATGAAGCACAAGCTGGAATTAAGACTGCTGGGAGAAATATAAGATATGCAGATGACACCACCCTTATGGCAGAAAGAGAAGAGGAACTAAAGAACCTCTTGATTAAAGTGAAAGAGAAGAGAAAAAGCTGGCTTAAAACTCAACATTCAAAAAATTATGATCATGAGATCCAGTCCCATCATTTCATGGCAAATAGCAAGCAGATGGGCAAACAATGGAAACAGTGACAGAATTTATTTTTTTGAGCTCCAAAATCACTGCAGATTGTGACTGCAGCCATGAAATTGAAAGATGCTTGCTCCTTGGAAGAAAAGCTATGACCAACCTAGTGAAGTGAGGTGTAGTCGCTCAGTCGTGTCCGACTCTTTGCGACCCCATGGACTGTAACCTACTAGGCTTCTCAGTCCATGGGGTTCTCCAGGCAAGAATACTGGAGTGGATTGCCATTTCCTTCTCCAGAGGATCTTCCCAACCCAGGGATCGAACCCGGGTCTCCCGCATTGGAGGCAAACGCTTTAACCTCTGAGCCACCAGGGGGACTTCGACCAACCTAGACAGCATATTAAAAAAAAAAGCAGAGACATTACTTTGCCAACAAAGATCTGCCTAGTCAAAGCTATAGTTTTTCCAGTAATAATGTATGGATGTTGAGAGTTGGGCCATAAAGAAGGCTGAGCATTGACAAACTGAAGCTTTCGAACTGTGGGTTAGAGAAAACTCTCGAGAGTCCCTTGGACTGCAAGGATATCAAACCAGTCAATCCTAAAGGAAATCAGTCCTGAATATTCACTGGAAGGACTGATGCTGAAGCTCCAATACTTTGGCCACCTGATGCAAAGAGCCAACTCATTAGAAAAGACCCCGATGCTGGGAAAGATTGAAGGCAGGAGGAGAAGGGGACGCAGAGGATGAGATGGTTGGATGGTATCACCGACTCAATGGACATGAGTTTGAACAAGCTCCAGGAGATGGTGAAGGACAGGGAAGCCTGGCATGCTCTAGTCCATGGGGTCACAAAGAGTTGGATACGATTGAGCAACTGAACAACAACAATATTGTGCCAGGGGGCTTCCCTGGTAGCTCAGCTGGTTCTCTTGGTCCTTCACCCCTGAGAAGGGACAGGCTACAGACTCCTGTATTCTTGGGCTTCCTGGGTGGCTCAAATGGTAAAGCATCCACCAGCAATTCAGGAGACCTGGGTTTGATCCCTGGGTTGGGAAGATCCCCCGGAGAAGGGAATGGCAACTCACTCTAGTATTCTTGCCTGGAGAATCCCATGGACAGAGGAGCCTGGTGGGCTGTACAGTCCATGGGGTCGCAAAGAGTCAACACAACTGGGCAATGAAGCACAGTTGTGAAGTACACAATACTACACTACAGTACACATACACTACAGTATGTGAAGTACACACACTGTACTAGACAATTAGAGTCATCTCCTACCCTTGAACATTTTCAGGAAGGAAAAAACAGTATCGCAAGATCTAATTCAACAGCATTCTATATTAAGCAATCAGTACAATATACAGTGCCATATTCAAACCCCTTTCACACATCAACTGTTTCTCAAAAGGCTCAGCTCCAGCATCCCTTCCCCAGGAACCCTCTGTTGTCTTGTGCTTCCAATATCCTTCTGCAGACATGTCCTAGAACCCCTCTTACACTTAAGAGACTTTATTTACTGTCTGTTTCCCTCAAAGACTGTCAACCACCTAGGCAAGAACCAAGTTTAAACACTGTCCCACACAGGAGAGTCAGCACACAGTGGTACTTAGTACATTCTTAGTGAGGGGATGGATAAAAAGATGCAAGCATCAAAAAACACCCCTGAGGCACCACAACATACTTGACAGTGGCCTCAGTATTTACTAATACTAGGTTCGTAAGAGCAAATGTACTAAGCAATTTTTGGAAGTACACAACCTCTATGAACATCACTTTCCTCACCTACAAACCAAAGATGATAAAATTTAAGTCTCACAAAGTTGGCTACAAAGATGATGTAAGTAAAGCATTTTCTAAACTATAAAGCAATATGCTGCTGTTGCTATTTTTATTATTACTACTATAATGATAGTATAATACTATTATTACTATTATTACCACTAATAATTAAGAAAAAAATTTTCACAAATAAAATTTTTTAAAGACTTTCAACCAACACAGTTCACGATTAGGAAATAGGAAATCAAATCCAGTTAAACATCCTACTTTCTAGTCATTCTGATTGTCTAAGACTTGTATGGGGTGATATGAGAGCTCTGGTCTGAGAACGTCCCTAACACTGTCATCAGAACTTCCAAAAGACCTGAGGAAAGCAGCCTTGCAGATCCATCTTGACACCCAAAACAGGGTAATAGTAACTGCCCCTCCTTTCTGATGGGTTGTATGAGGCCCAACTGAGACACAAGACGTGAAAATAGCTTGGAAAGTAGGGTACAGGCTGCTCTTTTCCTTCAGTCTTTGAGAATTCCTCACCTTGAGATATCCGCCAGCAGAAACAAGCATCTTGGTGTCTGGAGAAAAGCAAAGGTCGGTCACCCAGCCTCCATGAGTAGCAGCTCCTTCTTCTACTGAAATCGGAGCACACAAATGAAGAAGCTCACCGTTTGAGACATTCCATATCTACAAAAGTGATACACAGAGTTCATTAGCAGGGTTACTCAAAAGTTTTAAATCTCTTATCTGGAACATATTTGGAAATTTTTCTTAAAAATATAATTATAATTCGGTGATACCTTAGTAATTTTTTAGATTATAGTCTTTTTCAAATTAAAAAATATATATACAAAATGCATTACTGATTATATTTATCATTAACTATACTCCCAAAAATATAACAAAAGGACTTAAGAGTGATTAATTAGAAAACTGCAACTCTTTCACTGAATAAAAAGAGTATGATAAGAGAAGCAGGGAATAAACAAAAAAGGCCTAACAAATTAAACTACCTCAAAAGAACAAAGAATTCTAGTTTAGGATCTAGAATAACAACAGATACAATACAAACACATAAAGTATACATATTTTAAACAGTAAGACCAGTAAGTTTTTTTAATATACATATGTATAATTTTTAATATTTTATATGTATAAAATAAGGAAGCAAACATATAAACATTCACTAAGATTATTTTACTGAACTCCTATAAACAACCTAATTACTAAAAGATACTAATATTTCCATTTACTTCCAGTGATACTTAATATATCAGCAGTACTCTATTTTTCAAAGAAATTATACATCAGATTAAGAAAAACAGAGGCATAAATAGCAAAAAGAAAATAATAAAAATCATCATTTGTAAATATCTCCCTGGGAAATCCAAGAGAATCAAATGGAACACTGACTAGACACAATTCAGTAAGACAGCTAGATATAAGATATATATATATATATATATATAAAATTAACTGCTTTCCTGTACTTTTGAAAAATCAAGTGGAAAAACAAAATTTTTTAATGTACTAAAGAAAATTTTTTGAATAGCACTTAAAGAGAGACAAATTTTAACCTTTAGGGCTTTCTCGAAAATGAAACACTGCCTTATATCCAATAAAGAGGTCCTTTCATCCAGAGATGAGGACTCAGAGCAAAACCAATGTTCCCAAAGCAGCCCTGCTCCTTCAGCAGGTGTGATATTTGTGAGAATGGCATAGAGATTACTTAGTTCTTAAGCAAGAGAATCTTATTTTCCTGGAAGGCCTATCTGATAATGCCTCTGTTCCAGCAAACTGCATACTGTCTCATTCTTCTACATTATATACCTATCCTTGAATTTTAATTTCTCTTTCATGAAAAAAAAAAGACTCTCCTTAATTATACTGGTTACCAAAGCACCCCAATGTCCAATCATTTTCAACCACCCAGTGCTTCCAATACAACCAGCAGCAAAGAGCCCCATGAGGACAGCAACAGGCCCTACTCTAAATGTTGACTATTTAATGGATACAGTGCTAAAGAGATCTTTCAGTGCAGAAAACAGCAGAACTGCAATTCATTTATAATCTAGCTATTTACAAAAATTATTCTCCTCAAATTCTGCCACTAAAAACAATCTTTGGTTCAGATCCAAAAATTAGGATGAATGATTCTCAAGCTAACAGCAGAGAGCCAACAGCAAATAACTAGGGCATCTGCCTTCTCACATACATAGGAAACGCTTCTAACTCTAAAACAAATTCTTTTCTGCAGTGGAGTGCAGCTGTGAACACAACGTGCTCACAGAAAACAGAACAAAGCATGCCTCATCCAACCAGAACCCCATGGCCTGTGCTTCCCTGTTATATTAACAAAGGGCCCCGATATGGTACAGAGGACCAGCCAAAGCTGTAAGAAAAACAGTGCTTTCATGTCAGCAAACACCCTACCCTGATTTCTCCATTGTCATCTCCAGTCGCCAACAAGGTATTGTCCACAGAGAAGGAAGAGCAGCGCACACAGCCTTTGTGGCCTCTCAATTCATGAAGAGGAGAAAGGAGTTCAAAACTCCAAATCTGGAAGGGAATTCAGATTGTTTAGGAATCTCGAAATAAGCAACTACATACTCTCCCTCGAGTGCTGTGTGTTAGTTGCTCAGTCTGACTCTGCAACCCCACAGACTGTAGCCCGCCAGGCTCCTCTGTTCATGTAATTCTCCAGGCAAGAATACAGGGGTGAGTCGTCCTTCTCTTCTCCAGGGGATCTTACAGACCCAGGAATTGAACCCAGGTCTCTCGCATTGCAGACAGATTCTTTACTGGCTGCTGCTGCTGCTGCTAAGTCACTACAGTCGTGTCCAACTCTGTGCGACCCACAGACGGCAGCCCACCAGGCTCCCCCATCCCTGGGATTCTCCAGGCAAGAACACTGGAGTGGGTTGCCATTTAGTTAGATATAAATTCAATCATATGAAGTACTAACATTCAGCAGTTTATAACCTTTTATGAGAGGCCCAAATGCCAATTAGCAACCTTGTTAATATTTTAGTTTCCCTTTAATTATTCAAGTAAACTTCAGCATAAGGATCAAAGTCACAGCTTCCTTAACTTCTTTAGACTCAGAAGGAAGAACAGCAAAATGGTCTACAGAGTGAAGAAGACTTGAGTGGAATGCTGGCTCCACAATTTATTAGTTCCTTGGCCTAGGATAACCACATGAGCTTCCCTGGCTTCAGTTTCTATATCTGTATGATGGGAATAGTAACACTTGTAGAGTGAAAATTAAATGAGATAATAGGGACTGAAATTCCTAGCCTATCTTTAGTTCTTCTTTACTTTCTGCCATAAGGGTGGTGTCATCTGCATATCTGAGGTTATTGATATTTCTTCTGGCAATCTTGATTCCAGCTTGTGCTTCATCCAGCCCAGCATTTCTCATGATGTACTCTGCATAGAAGTTAAATAAGCAGGGTGACAATATACAGCTGTGATGTACTCCTTTCCTGATTTGGAACCAGTCTGTTGTTTCATGTCCAATTCTAACTATTGCTTCCTGACCTGCATACAGATTTCTCAGGAGGAAGGTAAGGTGGTCTGGTATTCCCATCTCTTGAAGAATTTTCCACAGTTTGTCATGATTGACACAAAGGCGTTGGCATAGTCAATAAAGCAGATGTTTTTCTGGAACTAACTTTCTTGCTATTTCGATGATCCAAAGGATGTTGGCAATTTGATCTCTTGTTCCTTTGCCTTTCCTAAATCCAGCTTGAACATCTGGAAGTTCACGGTTCACGTACCGTTGAAGCCTCACTTGGAGAATTTTGAGCATTACTTTACTAGCATGTGAGATGAGTGCAACTGTGCAATAGTTTGAGCATTCTTTGGCATTGCCTTTCTTGTTATTGGAATGAAAACTGACCTCTTCCAGTCCTGTGGCCGCTGCTGAGTTTTCCAAATTTGCTGACATATTGAGTGCAGCGCTTTCACAGCATCATCTTTTAGGATTTGAAATGGCTCAACTGGAATTCCATCACTTCCTCTAGCTTTGTTCATAGTGATGCTTCCCTAAGGCCCATTTGACTTTACATTCCAGAATGTCTGGCTCTAGGTGAGTGATCACACCATCGTGATTGTCTGGGTCATAAAGATCTTTCTTTGTATAGTTCTTCTGTGTATTCTTGCCACCTCTTCTATCTTCTGCTTCTGTTAGGTACATACTGTTTCTGTCCTTTACTGTGCCCATCTTTGCATGAATATTCCCTTGGTATCTAATTTTCTTGACGAGATCTCTAATCTTTCCCATTCTATTGTTTTCCTCTATTTCTTTGCACTGATCACTGAGGAAGGCTTTCTTATCTCTCCTTGCTATTCTTTGGAACTCTGCATTCAAATGGGTATATCTTTCCTTTTCTCCTTTGCCTTTCGAATCTCTCCTTTTCATAGCTGTTTGTAAGGTCTCCTCAGACAACCATTTTGCCTTTTTGCATTTCTTTTTCTTGGTGATGGTCTTGATCACTGCCTCCTGTACAATGTCACTGAACTCCATTCACAGTTCATCGGGCCCTCTATCAGAACTAATCGCTTGAATCTGGTTCTCACTGTGTAATCATAAGGATTTGATGAAGGTCATACCTGAATGGTCTAGTGGTTTTCCCTACTTTCTTCAATTTAAGTCTTAATTTGGCAATAAGGAGTTCACGATGTGAGCCACAGTCAGCTGCCAGTCTTGTTTTTGTGGACTGTATAGAGCTTCTCCATCTTTGGCTACAAAGAATATAATCAATCTGATTTCAGTATTGACCATCTGGTGAGGTCCACGTATAGTCTTCTCTAGTGTTACTGGAAGAGAGTGTTTGCTACAAGCAGTGTGTTCTCTTGGCAGAACTCTATTAGCCTTTGCCCTGCTTCATTCTGTTACCCAGGTTTTTCTTGACTTCCTACTTTTACATTTCAGTCCCCTGTAGTGGAAAGGACATCTTTTTTGGATGTTAGTTTTAGAAGGTTTTGTAGGTCTTCATAGAACTGTTCAGCTTCTTCAGCATTACTGGTCAGGGCATAGACTTGGATTACTGTGATACTGAATGGTTTGCCTTGGAAACGAACAGAGATCATTGTGCAGTTTTCGAGATTGCATCCAAGGACTGCATTTTGGACTCTTGTTGACTATGACGACTACTGCATCTCTTCTAAGGGATTCTTTCCCACAGTAGTAGATATAATGATCACCTGATTTGAATTCACCCATTCCAGTCCATTTTAGTTCGCCAATTCCTAAAATGTCAACTTTCACTCTTGCCATCTCCTGTTTGAGCACTTCCAATTTGCCTTGATTCATGGACCTAACATTCCAGGTTCCTATGCAATATTGCTCTTTACAGCATCAGACTTTGCTTCTATCACCAGTCACATCCACAACTGGGTGTTTTTGCTTTGGCTCTGTCTCTTCATTCTTTCTGAAGTTATTTCTCCACTGAACTCCAGTAGCATATTGGGTACCTACCGACCTGGGGAGTTCATCTTTCAGTGTCCTCTATCTTTTTGCCTTTTCATACTGTTCATGGGGTTCTCAAAGCAAGAACACTTTGCCATTCCCTTCTCCAGTGGACCACATTTGTCAGAACTCTCCATCATGACCCTACTATAATCCCTATACCAACCT
Organism: Aepyceros melampus; assembly: GCA_006408695.1. Classification (NCBI taxonomy): domain Eukaryota; kingdom Metazoa; phylum Chordata; class Mammalia; order Artiodactyla; family Bovidae; genus Aepyceros; species Aepyceros melampus. The sequence continues at coordinate 79,117 of SJXQ01002840.1, read as the reverse complement.
ACTATCTTGGCAGAAAGATGCTGTTCTTTTCCTTCCAATATTCTCCCTGGTGGTTCTGTCATCACCATTTAACAAGCACATACTGAAAAAATGTTCCAGACACCGAGCAAAGAACTGGTAGTACAAAGATAACCACATTCAGTCCCTGACCTTGAAAAGTTTCTAGTTTAATCATAAATGGCTGAGCGAACAGTGGTATGAAGTAAATGATTAACATGAGAACATGTAATAGGAACACTTAAGGTAGAAGAGCTAATCCTGCCTGAGGGCCAGGAAAGAGTCACTGAAGAACTGACCTCAAATGCTGATCTAAAAACATGAGTCACAATGCGCTGATATAAAAAAGGATAAAAGGTTGAGTTGAGCCAAAGATAACAGCGTGCACAAAAAGGTAGAAGTAGAAGTAGTCTGGCACAGAGGAAACAATTTAGCAGAAAGAGACAGAGATGAGCTAAGGATATAGGCTTGTAAACCACCAAGTCTCAGAGGAGCTTCAGTAGGGCACTTGGGCAGCAGTAGGGAAGATAAACTGGAGGAGGCGCAGACCAGTGGCAGGTCCACCAATAAAAGAGGACAGCCTGGTCTTAGGGGTGGGAAAAAGAGAATAAGGATCCAAGAGACACTGAATAGTAATCAATAGAACACAGAAGACAGGAAAATCCCAGGCAATTCCAAGGTTTATAGTTTGGAAAGATGGACAGATAACAATCTCATTAACAAAGATGAAGAAAAAAGAATAGGATGGAGTCTTCAGTGTCCCCAAGCAGGCAGCATCATTTCACTGGAATATGATTTTCAGAAGCATCAATTTACCTCGATTACAAAAAATTTAACTGTGGGTATACAATTAAATGTAAATCTCTTTCAATAGTTTTTATTCCTATAATATGCACTAGATGCTGCCTTTGATTACTAACAGCCAAAAACATGTATACTATCATGTAAGAAACGAATCGCCAGTCTATGTTTGATACAGGATACAGGATGCTTGGGACTGGTGCACGGGGATGATACAGAGTTGATATGGGGTGGGAGGTGGAGAGGGGGTACAGGGTTGGGAACTCATGTACACCCGAGATGGATGCATGTCAATGTATGGCAAAACCAATACAGTAATGTAAAGTAAAGTAAAATAAATAAATAAATAAAAAATATATATATATATATCAGTAAAGGAGAAATCAAAAGTCCTCAGTGTCATTCACTTAACATATTTGGTACAAACTAAATGTCAATGGTCATCCCCCAAAAATTCACAAGAGACAGACATGCAGACAGAATATTATTTTTCTCTTTTACACATAGTTAGCGTTCATCACTCAGTCATGTCCGACTCTTTGCAAACCCATGGACTATAGCCCACCAGGCTTCTGTGTCTATGAAATTCTCCAGGTAAGAATTCTGCAGTGGGTAACTATTCCCTTCTCCAGAGGATCTTCCCAACCCAGGGATCAAACCCAGGTCTCCTACATTGCAGATGGATTCTTTACCATCTGAGCCACCAGGGAAGTATTTTACACATTAGTTAGACTCACAATACATAACCAACACTCAAGTTTTAGGCATGCACCTTTCACCCAATTGACCTACCTTTGCAGTCTTGTCAGCAGAGGTAGAAGAAAACTTAGCAGCATCAGAGGAAATATCACAAGAAAGAACTGTATCCTGGTGACACATGAAATCTTTTTCTATTCTTCTGGTAATAATATTCCATACCTTCAAAGAAAAACTCAGAAGTTGACACTTTTCAGAACATTTTGTATTACTGAGCATAATTAGCCAGAAGAGAGCTATAAAACAAGAGCTTTAGCACACTGGTTGCTCTGACCTCTTTAAGTGCCTTTTAGTACAAATGTTCATAGACACACAGCAGATGTAAATGACTGCAATAAACAAAAAACAGGCATTTCTACTTTAAAAATTTTTAAATTTAAGTATTTACATATCAACCATCTGCTTTTGGCTGTCACTATATAATCAATACAACAGTAGAGTATTTCTTAACAAAGAAACGTCTGTTACAAATTACCTTTACTGTTCCATCAAATGACCAGGAAAGCAGTCTTGAATTTTTCAAGAGTCTAAAGTCTTTCACTGTTTCCTGGTGGGCTTTGAGAAAGAAAGGGTCCTCTGATTGCCAATTCCATATCTGAATATCAAAGAAATAAGTCTGTTATAACCCTTTTCCAAAAATACCCCATTAGAAGGGTAGGGGAGAAGCATTCCCTTGTCTAAAGTCTTTCATCTGCATGGCACTTCAGTAAAACATAGACAAGAACCAAATAAGAATATGGTATCCCCATTTTACAGAGAGAAGAGAAAAGCGGAGCTAATTAACTTGACTAAGGGCAAAATAAAATACTTTTCCTCCTAAACAAAATTTGTTTCCTTTGGTTGCTTGGAGAGCAGTTAATTATATCAGAAGATAGAGAAAAGTCACAATATGCCAGTGAGCTCACCATCTGATGAAATTTTCCAAAGAAAATTATCCCAATTACATATTCACAGATTTCTGAACCTCACAAGCTAGGCCAAGCCCTGATTCCAGCTCAACTGAAACTACTGAATCCTACTGGTCCTACTGCCTGTGAAGGTCCACTGACCAGAGCAGCTTCAAACCAGGTTGTGGAATTTCTGAGCCACAGAAATCTTAGCTAGCCCCCAATACAATCTTCAAAATGACAAGTGATACAGTAGATCATTTTTCACATGGCACTCCAGGAAGAACTCCTCATGACACAAGGAAAAGAGAAAAGACTGCAATGTTGGAGACAGGACATTCGAAGTAGGCTTGAGAAATGAACTGGAATTATGATTCACAAACGGAGAAGGGCATTTCAAACATACACTATGAATGCTTGGGTTAAAGTACAGGAGCAGGAAAAGGTGGAAAGGTTACAGGGACCTGTTCACAATTTAATCTGGCCGGAGTACAGGATATGCAGATGGAACAGTAGTGGGGAAAGGTTGAGAAGATATTCTAAGAAACAGCCCAGAGAGCCTGAAGCTAGACTTCTAGGCTTCAGGCAATTAGTCAGTATCTCACAGAATTTTCTTCTTTTTTTAACATAAGAGATAAAAAGATAAAGAAAAAGCATTCATCATCTCAGGTATGCACATTAATAATATTCTGGGTCTAGTTTCTGACTAGTGATGGTTAAATAGTAGAAATCCCTCTGAGGCTTTTTCTATCAGGCTTAGGCCAAATCGTAAAAGAAATTACATCTCTCTTACCCTCTTTCTTTACTCCTCTATCCTCCACTTTTAGCAACCACCCTCCCACCTCCACCACACCCTGGCTCTCAGACATCTCCATCTTTTCTGTCTCTGAGTGCCCATTCGTGGAACAAGGTTATCTTGTGAGAGCAAGGGACCTTAGGAGAGGAGCTGGAAGTGAGAGTAATTCTGAGGAGAATGAATTGGGAATTTCGGTACTTTAAGAGCTCAATAAGATATGCTAAGGTGACGGGGAAGAAACAGAAGCTTTCAGGCTCCCCAAATCATATCAGAAAAAAAGGCACCCTGCGTGACTAAACATAAAATACCCTGGACCACTGTCATAGGAGGTTTCTGGCTCCCTCCTTCAACTTTCTGGGCTTTAGCAGACTAGAAGATCAGTGGTTTCTATTAACAGCTCCTCTTGGTTGACTGGTACTGCCATTTCCAGCTGTGTCTGACGCAGTGTTCATTCCTGACTGAGGTTCTTAACTGCTCCCTCCACAGTTAAGAAGTTAAGAGAGCCCTCCTGAGCAGACATAACAAACAATTTGACAATCGCTGAGGGTGAAGAGACTAGCCTTAGCAGATTTTTTTTTTTTTTGGCAGTTGCTTTCTAATAAGGCAATGATGACAAAGATACTTTTTTGTTAGATTTAAATGTCCTGTGCTAATCGATATATCATCTTATATAATAGCTAAACTTCTACCAACATTAGTCAAATGTATAAAGGTTGAGTTTGGCTATGTCTCTACCATTAGCTGTAATTTTTGCAATGTATGTACACTAGAATTTTTTCAGCTATATACATTTAAATTTTTTAAAATGCTAAAGAATCTTTTATACCTGTAAGAATCAATATATTCTCAATCTCAAGTGAACACAGCTACCATTTGGGCTTTCTTTACATCCAGGTAAAAAGATAAAAAACTACCAAAATAGACCTCAATATTTACAGCTCTAGGTGCTATCATCAGGAGAGCTGATTCTCCAAATTTTGGCAATAACCTTAGTTCAGCTTGACAAAGATTTCCCAAATCCCTACTACCTCATAGGCAAAGATGATTAAAATAAACCTCCCAAACAGTGACTGTGTGAGGTTATTTGCAGATTTGTTAATTAGCTTGACAGTGGTAATCATTTCACAATGTAACATATATCAAATCATCACATTATATGCCTTAAACATACTACAATTTTGTCAATTCAATCTCAATAAAGCTGGGGGGTGGGGGAACCAAACCTCCGATTGATTATTGACTAAAACACTAAAAAACTAAAACAAAAACCCAACCAGTCAATTCTTAGAAATACCTATCAAGAGTTTTGTTACGTGAATGTATATACATTAAAACATTTTAAATGTTTTTAAATGTTAAAAAATATTCTGAGTAGAGCAGAAAGAGAGGATGAAACACAACTCATTTCTAAAAATAACTTAACTCAGATTCTAAAAATATTCATAGATATTATTTCTCCCTCTGGCTGAGAACATCTGATCTTCAAGCAGGTCATAAAGCCTATGGCTTTAGCTTTTGACAAAAAGGCTATAGAGTATATAATGTCTCAGCTGAATTTCATCAGATATAGCTTAGTTTTACCCATTTCAAAGCCATCTGGAGGGGAAGAAAAGTGAATATTACACTGAGTTTCACAGCTAATACACTGCTATCATGGGATTCCATAATGAGTAAGTCTCTGTACTAAAGGCAAACTTCATTCCAATCATCTAGGACTCACAAAGACATAAAAGACTTGTTTTCCAAAATAGTTTCTAATAGTATAAATACATGTGGGAAATACATAAATATATAAAAGAATACATACTAACTTCTGTTGAACGTATCCATTTATCTCCTTTACTTCTAAAACCCCACTAAAATGACAAAGTCAAGAGAATGACAAAGAAAATAACAAAACAGAGGCTGTAAAGCAGGAGAATGGTAACTGGCTTTGTAGAACCAGGAAAACAGAATCCTAAAAGCATCAGAAAGACAAAAGCAACAAAACTGACACTACAGAACTCCCCAAATGCTCAGGAACTGAGGTCACTAAAAGTACCTCAAAAAGTTAGAATGGGGGTGGGTCTAAAAACAGAAGTATCAGTAGCCCTGGAAAGATGGCAGTGGTATGAGTAGCTCCTTGAAGCCTCCATTAAGAGCAGACAAAGCAACAAGACAGCAAATCCAAAACTGCACAGGCAACATCAACAAGAAGACCATGTTAAGTGACAAAGTAGCATCACACACCACAAGATACGAGTGAGGACAAACTGAGAGCTGTGTGGTACTAGCATCTATATAGGCAGAAGCAGAGGAAAGCATGGAGAGTCCACACACCTAAAACCAGGAGAATCCCAAGGGAGCCAAGTGCCATTCACTGGAACATGCCAAGGACCCATGGGGAACAGCAGGAGAAATTTAATGCAAGGTGACTATGGTAGAGTCTGAAAGGGCTAAAGCAGTCTGGACCCTATGAACTCTCAAAAGTAAAGGGGACAGGGCCACTGGTAGTCCAGTGGCTCGGACTCTGTACTCCCAATGCAGGGGGCTTGGGTTCCATCCCTGGTCTAGGAACTAGCAGATCCCACACGCCACAACTAGGACCTGGTACAGCCAAATAAATAAATATAAAAAACTGGAACAATCCTACAATAAGGAGGGGCTGTTGGGAATAGAATTCAAAGTAAGCAATACAAAGATGAAGGCAGCAAAGGAGAGGTCTCAATGAAAATGAGGGAGGGTGAGAGAACAAAAGGATCTCATCAGAACAAGGCTGAATTTTTAATGTTTTAGGAAAACAACAGAAGAAGAAACTAAAGAGCTGTGAAGCTAGAAATGCTGTCCTTTCCCATCCCTTCAAAGAGTTCAAGAAAACTGACTTCATGTAAAAGGAAAACAAGTCACTACTGAATACCAAACAAAGTCATTATGAAGGGAATAAAAGAGAATAAAGTAGTGCAGAATAATGCTCCTAAAACAAACTAGAAAGAAGACTCTCTGGATTCAAGGACGGCTGAGGGTGGGACTGCAGTTGTGAGATCAGGGAGAGTGGTAAAGGTCTGTACACTAAGCGCTGAGACACTGCAACACCTGCAGCTCCCCGCCCCCGAGCTCTGGAGCCTGTCTGCGGGGTCTACACCCTCCAGGCAGAAGACAGGGGACTCCTCTCTAGGAATCTGACAAGACCAAGACAGCCCAAAGACCCAGACAACAAAATTTTCCATCCAAATCGCCTTTCAGAGAAGGTCTCAGTCAACAAAGAGCATCCCAATCAACATTTTAGCATCCATCTCTGGGTAGTGGATGACCACCACTCAGCTGAGGAAAGCCTTTAAAATAAGAGGCCAAAACAACCAAAAAGAAAATAAAAGCTGGGACTTCCTTGGTGGGCCAGTGGCTAAGACTCCACACTACCAATGTAGGGGACTAAGGTTCAATCCCTAGTCAGGGAACTGGATCCCACATGCCACAGCTAAGATCAAAGGTCCCATGTGCCACAGCAAAGAACCAGCACAGCCAAACAAATAAGCATATTTGTAAACAAAGAAAAAAAACTTGGAGGGAAGGACAACTATGAAGGAAAATTAAATCTTGACAGAAAAATTATATATAACATATTATATCATTTATATATTATTTGGGCTTCCATGGTGGTTCAGTCAGTAAAGAATCAGCCTGCAATGCAGGAGACTTGCCTGCAATGCAGGAGACCCCTGGCTCGGGAAGAAACCCTGGAGGAGGAAACGGCAACCCACTTCAGTATTCTTGCTTAGAGAATTCCATGGACAGAGAAGCCTGGCAGGCTACAGTCCATGGAGTCACAAGAGTCAGACATAGCAATTAAACCACCATGTATTATTTACATATCCATCTATCCTCAGAGAAGAAGATATTTCATCTATAAAACAAGAATACATACATACTCTCAAAAAGAATAAATAAAAATAGAAATGCTCTCCAGCATTAAAAATATACCAAATGAAAAGCTCAAAGAAAAGGATGGAAGATAAAGCTGAGGAAACTTCCCAAGAAACGGAGCACAGTATACAAAAAGATGAAATGTAGCAAAAGAAAATCAGATGATCAATCCAAGAGATCCAGTATCTGAATAAGGGATAATAAGAGAAAAAAGAAGTATATGGAAGGCAGGGGGTATCAAAGAAACAATTCAAATAAACCTCTCTGAATTGAAAAACATAAGTTTCCAAACTGAGAAGGTAGTGAAAGTCCAAAACAATGAACGAAATAAACAAGTAAGACATACCATCATGAAATTTCACAATTCTAAGGACAAATGGAAGATCCTAAAACCTTCCAAAGAGAAAGATTAGGAATCAGAATGGCTTCAGACTTCTCAACATGAGCTCTGAAATCGGGAAGAAAATAGAACATTGTCTTCAAGGTTTTAGGGTAAAATAACTTCCAACTACAACCAGGTTGTTTCCTGAACTGCACTAAGGCAGAAAAGGCATCCATAGTACACTTGTTCTACTTAGTCTGATCAGTGACACCAACGACCTAAACAAAATTTTTCTGATTGAATGATTGTGTTGGGGGGAGGGGGATTGACAAAAAGGTAGGTGTATACACTGGAGGTAAGCAGGAGGAGAAAATAGTTAAGTTTTCATCTTAATGTGAAAAATTCAATAAATTGTCAAAGCTAAAAATTAAGAATCAGCACTATAAGTATGCACCGTGGAAGCATGAAGATAAATACCGAAAAAAAAATCTAAAAGCTAAAAGCGGTGCTTTAAGAGAAAGAGAAATGGAGGAGTCTGCTTTTATTAAAGAGTCTTGTAATACTATTTGAGTTTTAAAAGTATATGTACTAGAACTTTGATTAAAAATGAAGTTTAAAAGAACATACAATAGGCTTAAGACTTCTATGTCCACAATCCTTAGCTTTGGTAAATAATTTTTTTTCCACAGGATTTTAGCCCTATAATAAATATCTTACTCTTAAAGGAAACAATGAAAATATTTTAATCTAAAATAATTACTATTTTACTAGTGTAAATAAAAATAAACAGAAATTACATAAATGTGGCATGAAGTATATTGACACAAATCCAAACCCCAATACAGGTGGGAGAATTCAAATGATTGCTTGATTTTCAAAGTAAACAATTTCCCACTAGAGGGCTCTAAGCCAAACTGCCTGCCTCATGCACAGAAAAATACAAAACAGAATGGGTTTCATTTATGCCCATGTGCATAATCTAAAAGGAAGCCTAAAGTATCTGAAAGTTTAAAACATGTGCTGGATTTGAGTCACAACCAAAGTGGTCCCTTGCTGGAGTCAAGTGTTATACCCATTAGGAGGGCAACCTCCTTCTCACCTGAACTGCAGAATCATCAGAGCTTGAGATAAGAGTCTTTCCATCAGCTGTGAACTGGATGTGCCGAACAGTGGTCTTATGCCCATTCCTGGATTGGAAGATTCTGTTGTTCAGGAGTTCTAAAATCTACAAAGCAGAAAACCACAGAAAGTTAATACAAGGATATTCAGCAAGACCTGAATTACACTCTGAAAATATTAAATCAAAACTAGACTACAGAAGGGCACAGAATTTGCATCTCATAGTGCTTTCAGTTTAACTAAAGACACACAAATGAATAGCACAAAACAGACAAATACATCTGTGCAAACACACACACACATCTACACTCTAAAATAAAAAACACTCACTGGAATAACCAGATAGCAGTGGGAACCAGTGGGCTTTCTGAGTACTCAGCTACTCAATTCATCAAACAATGGCAGGCTAGGCTCAGCCTCCAAAAAGCAAATGACATTTAAGATGGATGAGAAGGAAGAAAGAAAAACATCCGCGATGAGAGACAAGGCAATCTCTTTACAAAATAACAGAGACAAGGAAAGATAAAGGATGGTGAGAGACAGGTAAAAGAAAAGAGGGTATTAATGGGCTGGAAGGCAGTACACTACGGAGACTTAAAAAGGCTAAAGATTAATATGACAAATGCAGAGATTAAGAAAAGTAGAACATAACTCAAAACCTAATGACTATGTCAAAAAGGCTGTCAAATAGATTCACATCAAAAAAGCAGATAAGCCCTAAGTAAGTACAAGGGATATAATGTACAACATAATGAATATGATAAACAGTGCTGTATATTATAACTGAAAGTTACTGAGAGTAAACCTTAAGCGTTCTCATCAAAAAGGAAAAATAATTTTCTATTTCTTTTAATTCTGTAACTACATGAGATGGCATATGTTCACTAAACTTACTGTGATACCATTTCACAATGTAAGTCAAATAATTATGCTGTACAACTTAATATAATATACACAGTGTTGCTGTTTAGTTGCTAGGTCGTGTCTGACTTTTGTTCGATCCCATGGACTGTAACCTGCCAAGCTCCTCTGTCCATGGGATTTCCCAGGCAAGAATACTAGAGTGGGATGCTATTTCCTTCTCCAGGGGGTTTTCCCAACCCAGGGATGGAACCAATGTCTTCTACATTGGCAGGCAGACTCTTTACCACTGAGCCACCACAATGCTGTATGTTAATTATATCTCAGTAAAGCTGGAAGGGGAAAAAACTCAAAAAATACAAATATATATATATAGTCTCCTCTTTGTGGGGCAAATGGAACTGGAGAGTATTTGTATAATTCCTTATCACAATTAAGCCAATGTAAAATAAATGTGGCTAGTGATATAATTAACAAATTAAGAAATAATTCCAAAAAGCTAGGTGAGAAAAAGTGAACTATTTTCTGAACTATCTCTGAACTGTTACGTAGCTAGACAAAATATGCTTCTGTGATGAATTTCACTTGTGATGAAATCACTTTTTTGCCAAAATGATTTTCATTATACTACCCTTTTTCCTTCAACCTGATTTTTATTTATTTAATCTTATTTGATAAATTAAGGATTTCAAGTGGTAAACAGGTGTACTTCTAATACCAAAAGCAGGACAGCAAAGATTGGTGAGGTGAGTAAATATAAGGTACCAACACTGAAATTCTCGACAAACCTGATCAGAACCAACATGGAAACAACTTACACCCCTATATGGCTGAGCTTCTAAGAAGAGAAAAAAATGCTCTTTGCATACCTAAATCTCTGAGAGTGTTTAATATAATTCAGGAACAGCAAGACAATTGGGCAGTGAATAAAGAACACAAAAAGACAAAAAGTATGAGAGCAATAAAAGCAATATGAAAAATATACAGCCATAGGATTGTAAGATTATTTTTAATCTAACAGGAATGACTAATATACCATAGAAAGATTTATTTACTACATAATCTACAAAGCCAGGTGTCTAATTAAATAAAAACTATACTGCTCAGAATGCTTCTGCAGACGAGAACTGAATACCTGAATGGCTCCATCTTCACCTCCGAATGCAAGGTACTGAAGATGTGGACTTAAACAACAGCAACTCACTTGAGCTTCAGTTAGGTAATCAATCTGACCTGTGTTTCCATTAATGAGCTAATGAAAAATAAGGCACAATCAGGTATTAGACTGTAAGAGCCATTTTTGTTCTTTAGAACAGAGACTGGAAAATAAAACAGAAAATAAACTGGAAAAATAAAACAGAAAATAACCAACAAGAGCTCCCAGGGGAACAACAAAGCCCTATTCTATTCTCAGCAGCTGCATTTAGCACTTCACACTTTCATTTTACTTTTGTGGTTCATATACATTTTCATAAAATAAAATGAGCTTTAAAAGGTTTAAAAAGCAGCTGCTATGCTGGCCACCTGAGACACATCTGCCCGATTTGTAATCTCACAGCTAGCTCTACACACTCCCGTTTCTTCACAGAGCCCATTTTAATAGTGCTATCGTTTGTTAAAATACACTTCTCATTTTTCAAGGAGTTTGGTGAAACAGGACTGAGACAGACATTACATAAAAAGACAAATTAAAATTAAATTGGGTTTTACATCCTCCAAATTCTTCACCAGACAGTGCATAGTAAAATTTTTTTTTCCTCTTTCTTTTGGGAGGAGGAGGCACTGGAGAAGAACCCATTAGCACAATTTGGGTGGCTGGACTTGTATAAACTAAGAGATCACGTTTCATAATCTGTACCAAAACTAAAGATTATTTTTTAAAATCCCACTAATAAAAATGCCTATCATTCAACTAAAACATATGGCCTGGGAAAACATTTCTCAAGCTTAAATCAACTGTCAGATAAATCTCTCTAACTAAGCATTACAACCTAAAAGTCCTGAATTATTTTTCAATATGAAATAAGCAATCACCTTTGTTTCAGGGACAAAGATTATAAGATCAATCAATCAAAGTAGCTTTTATTTACAATATTTTACCCAGCATGTTCTCTTAGGCATTCAGAATGAAGACTGAACTATTAAAAGGTGAATATCTTTCCCTCAAAAATCAATTTTCATATTCTTTTAAGTAGTGACTAAAAAAATGTATGTTCACTTAAATGGGATGATTACTGGTCAGTTTATTCTCTAAACTCTTCCACAACCAATGACATAATAAAATGATACTTTTAATAGATGACTTCTTTAAGTCTTACAGTTATGACTACTGCTAAAGAAAGGTTATATAATTTAATAAAGGTAATACAAGTATGGAACTTGACAAGAAAACTGTAGTAGAAAAAAACCGCAACTGGAACAATCACTCTGCTAAAAATAAGTAATGCGGAAACCACATTTAATTCCACATTTCAATTCATACCAGAAATACAGGACATGAGGAGTTCCTCATCAACACATTAAGGACAACAGTAAAACTTGTAAAATACAGAACAAGCTATATTTAAGAGGTGTCTCACTGCTGGACTCTGACCCTCACAGCAGATAAAGAGAAATTATCACATGCCATAGACAATTTATTCCCAGATCTCTGCTTCTTATATTTGGACTCCACCATGATCCTTATAAACCAGCTTATAGATTTTTTTAAATGAAAAGGACCTTCTAGGTGAAGAAAGTGAGGCTCTGAGAAGTGATGCAATTCATTCAACATCATAGAACTAGCTGACAATAAAGCTTGAACTTGTACCTGGGTCTCCTGAGTGAACAGTCACTGCTCCCTCTACTACTTCCAGCTGAGCTTTGCAGCTCCAGAACTTAAGCTCTGGCCTCCCCTGCCAGTCTGTCTCAAGCTTGCCAGCTCTCACACCTTCCATGTGCCTGCTCCCTCTACTCCCCTCTCCTCTTCTCTATTCTTTCTCCACTCCAGTTCCACTCCAATATCTTGTCTCATTTTCTTACATGTTCCTGCTCCCTGTCTTCCAGTTAACAAGAGGAGTGTGGTAAAGCAAGGTTTAATTCTAAATATTAGCGTATCTGAGCCTCACTCAAAACCCATGTATTTATTTAAGTGACATCTACTGAGCATTTCTTAGATACTAGACAATTATGCCTGATCAAGTCCATTTTGAATTCAGAGTTTGATCAAAACAATTTTTCCAACTGTTTTCTAAAAAACACTCACTTGCAGACGTCTTATATTGTCAACTGCAAGAACCGTCACTTCATTTTCTTGAAACACAACATCTATTTCTTGCTTTAACACTGTAGCAGAGTTCTTACATACTTTCTTTGTCTCCCAGAGCTGATTAAGAGATTAAAAAAAATAGTAGGATCACTGCATTCTCTGAAATAATGCAAAGACAGTCTTAGTCTTAAAACAGTATATAACCATACTTCACATTTCAAATGCCTATGCTAGAAAATTTTCAATTAGATTATAATTCTATAATAAATATTTATTAATTGCATTCTATAGTAAGAAGTAGGGCTTTCCTGGTGGCGCTTCCCTGCATTCAATAGTAAGAAGTAGGTAAAGAATCAACCTGCCAATGCAGAAGACACGGGTTCGACCCCTGGGTTGGGAAGATCCCCTGGAGGAGGAAATGGCAACCTACTCCAGTATTCTTGTCTGGAAAATCCCATGAACAGAGGAGCCTGGCTGGGCTACAGTCCATGGGGTCACAAAAGAGGCAGATACCAATGAGTGACTAAACAACAGTACATGCTAAGATGCCTCAGTGACATCCAACTCTTTGTGACCCTATGGACTATAGCTCACCAGACTCCTCTGTCCATGGGATCCTCCAGGCAATAACACTGGAGTGGACTGCCATTTCCTCCTCCAAGGGATTTTCCTGACCCAGAGATCGAACCCACGTCTCTTATGTCTCCTGCATTGGCAGGCAGGTTCTTTACCACTAGCACCACCTTATTAACAAGAATAGTAAGAAGCAGTCATTATTAAGAACAAGAGGTGCTAGAATCAAAATGCCTTAGTGTGAATTCTAGTTCTACTCAAAGTTGTGACTTTGGGTATATTACTTAACCCTGTGTTACTCAAAGATAGAATCTGCTATTTCTCAAATTGTCTGATAGCAAGATAAGGAGCCTGAACCAGAAAGAAAATCAACTCTATCACTAAACACACTGTTAACAGTATGCTTAAGATACAGCTAATTTTTTAAAATAAGACTTTCTTAATGAAGGAAGCAGTGCTGATTTACATTCTGGCTCAAGCTTATTGAGACTTATTACACTGTAAATAGCACTGACTTAACCTTTCTGTGACTGCTTCCTCAGCTGCAAAAAGGACTGTTGTGAGAATCAGCAAATTAACACATTCACAGTACTTTGCCCAATGTCTGGCACACAGTAAATACTAAATGAATTTTAACTACAATTTGTACAAGAGACTGCATAAGATGCTACCTGGACAAACCAGGGTCTCCAGGCTCAAGAGCTTAATTTAAAATGTGTGAACAAGTTGGAGGGGTAGTGACACATTAGAGGTGAGGAGGTGAAATTCTTATCAAGGCAGAATTTGATAAGTACCATAAGAAAATGACACAGAGTTACATGGCATTGAAGGAGAAAAGACAGTCCTCTGATCAGAATACTAGGAAACGCTTTACTGAAAGCTTGAGGGGACTCGTAGGATTCTTAAGATTTCAACACAGAGAGATACAGAGAAGTAGGGTATTCCAAACGTAAGAAATACATAAGCAGGGAAGTACAAGGTATCTAGGGAAATGTGGGCAGTCCAGTGTAGGTTACTTGAAGGAATAAATCAGAAGACACACTAGTATAGAATAGCCTTAACCATAGAGAATTTTAACAGCAATTTATTAACTCCAAATGGTAGGCAAGGCAGTCACTATCTTTTTGAGCAAAAATGACACGTCTGCATTATACATGAGGAAAATGTCTCACAAGCGGTATGCAGAAAACCAAGAAAAGACAAGACTTGCAAAGAGATTAATATAAGAAAGACAACAGGTAATGAGTACCTAAACTTGAAATGGAAAAGTAGAAATAAATAATAGAAAATGGAAAGGTAGAATCCATTCAAACCTCATACCTGCCAGACAGCTCGGAGGGAGCAAACAAAACCTTGTGTGCACTAGGACCCAAGGAAAGGAGCAGTAAAAGAATTTAATAGTATTGGCAAGTAATTAGATGTGGGAATTTAAGGTAGGGAGTCAAAAGTTATTCTGATGAAATATATTTAAATTAACCAAAGTGCAGTTTTATCATTGGATTTTTCCAGCACCTGGGCCATGGTAACACTCAATGTACATGTACTGAATGAATGTGACTGCTATAGCCCATATACCAGCACTTCTCATGGATAAATGTGAATCCAACAGTTTCTGTTTTACTTTCCCCCCAATAGTGCCCATCAATTTCTCAATTGGTAGGAGATTAAGCTTACCATCATTAAATGTTTAAAATGAAAATCTCAGTATTTCTCACCCTGATTGTCTGGTCATCAGAAGATGTCAAAAATGATGATCCATCAGGAGAAAACATCACACAATGGACCCAACTTAAATGTCCTCTGCAATCGGCTACTTTTAAACCTGAGTCCATACTCCACAACTACAGAATAAACACAAAGTATAGGAAATCACATTCATAAGCATTTTGAATCTATCAAGCATATTAAAAATAGCAAGAATGATCCAGCAATTCCACCTCTATGACTATAGCCCAAAAATACATTAGCAAAAATACAAAATAACTTGTGTGGATTATTCACTGCATCAATTGCTTTTAACAGCAAAATTCCAAACGACCATCAGTAGGGAACTGACTAAATAAACCTCATTAATCACAAAATGAGACAATATGCAACCGTTAAAAAAAGTAATGAGAAAAATACTCTGACAATGACTAGTCTATGGCATACGTTGCAAAGAATACTATATATGTTTTTGCAGAAGTGTGTGTATATATGTTTATAAATACTATATATATGTAAACTATACTAAATGAGATGAAAAATAAACGTGAGTATAGTATTAGATACAGTGTGATATATATAACAGATGGACATATATGGCTATATTATACATATAGATACTGCTTATACATGCAAAAAGAAACATCAGATGCTAAGACAAAAATGGTTACCTCCAGAAGGTGGGGACCAGAGTGGAAGGGATAGAGATGAAAGTCAGACTTCCCTGAATAAAACTTATAAAGCTTTGATTTGGAATCATATAAACATTTTACATATTTTTAAAAATCAATCTAAAAAATAACAGGATGAGCATTAAATGGCTTTTATATTCTGACTATTCTCCATTGTCATCTAATCTTCATTTCAAATGACTGCAAAACCCTACAACAAATGAATGTACTAATTGTACATGTATACTTGTCTCCTGTTATTCATGCTTGTTACAAATTGTCAATGTCTGTCTCTAGCCTGGCTGCATTTTGTCCTGAGTTTTGCTGCAAATTACTCAAATATATTCCAGTCTAATGAAGTACCATATGTGCCAGAGTTCCTCTCATTACTCTCTGAATTACAGCCCCTACTTTATGATTTTAGAACTAGCCATGGACAAAACAAGTACTTCATCACATGCCCAGTGGTTTTCAATCAGTGAGTGCTATAATAATAAATTAGTTACAGGAAATTTTCTCTGCCTTGAGTCCAAGCTGAGACATACAGAGCTAAAGGCCAGAAATGAAAAGGGTTCCACAACTGAAAAATCTCACTTGAAAATCCTTCCTCTCTTCCCTTCTTGCTCTCTCTCATCATTTCTGTCATTCACAGCCTCCAAAACCAAGTAAGTGCCTACATTTAAAAAAAGGAAGACAATGCTCCTTGGAGATTTTTTAAGAAAAACAGAGGGTAAGGATTTTAGAAGTGATGGAAAGGGCAAAAGAAGAGTTGCTCCTTCACTCCTAATATCCAGGAAGAGGAAACTTCCAATCACGCCTACCTTGAGGATCTACAGGTAAGGTGCAAGAGCTCCTAGTAGCTCTGAATCTTTCGATTCAAAGTCTCTGCTGAAGAGAACACAACCCACAGCACCTACTCCTAACCACGGCTGCAAACAGGACTGGAGCCCATTCACACTCAAGGGAAAGATTCTCACTGGGAAGGTCTTCAGTGTTAGCGCACTGCTGTACACAGAATTAGGAGGAACTTACAGAGCTCATCCACTCACTCCCATCTTAATCTGTATCTGCATGCTGAAGGACTACAGCTCAGCCACTCTCCAGCCACACCTTCATGTATTAGGGCAAGGTTGGAAAACCCACTAAAGATCGCTGGAACAGGCACGGAACACTAAAGAAATGCTTGCTGTAGTCAAGCTTCCTTTGAAGAGAGTGTGTGAACCAAATGAACTTCCCTGTTTTCCAAATAAAGGCCCATATCTATCTTCTTAGGCTGCAAGCACAAGGGCTTCCATTACTTGGTGGTAAGAGTCACTTAAGGAATGAGTAGTAACAAAGCTTGGAAAAACTATCTTTGGAGGAAAAAAAAAAATCAGGAAACTCACTGCTTTTGAAAAAATTAATATTAGCAGCTCATTTGAGTAGAATTCTTCTAGATACAGACACTGGATACAGACACTGAGTACAATAAAATCTATTAAGGGCAAAATTCTAAATGAGAAATCATTTTATTCATTAGTAATTAGCAATGAAAATCCTAGATTAACCAATTTTAAATTTAACTTCCATCTTACCTTTCTCAGTGATCTAAGAAATTTGAACTGGACTCACTTCTCATCATCTCTTTTACAGAAGAGTCTATGCCCACATTTAAGAGATGCCATGTTCCTGCTTAGGAAACCAGTAGTCATTCCATTCTTTTCCCCAGACCTTGGCACATACTGATCATTCAGTAAATGCTTAGTGAATGATACTGCCTGTCATTCTCTGTCATACTGTCAAGCCAAGTCTTCAATCACTGCTAATATACTGAAGCTATCAATGTGGCTTAATATCCTAAAGCTAGAGGCCATTATGCTAAGAAGACAACACTTATGATTTCTCAAGCAAATACTCTCAGCAGTCAATGGTTTAAGTAACCCATTCTTTGGCATTCTTGTACCTCTGGAGACCCAGACTTCACAGAATAAATTCAACAACTCACCTCCACACAGTACTGGGACAAAGCCACCACTGCCAAAGGTTGTGGGGGGAGAAGTCACAGTACTGGACAGTGCTATGATGGCCCATGTGGATTTCTGCCAACAGACCACTGGTGTGAATGTCAAAAAGCTGTCAACATAAAACAGAGAGATGTCTAAAAAAGTAAGGTATTTTAAAATATCTGCTATACCCAAAGTGAAACTAAATTTATCTCCAAAAGAATACCCTCTCATTTCAAACATAGAGTACAAGTCCTAAAGAAAAAACAACTAATAATAATTGACATAATTAAGTCATAAAAAACATATATATGTAGTTTTTAAATAGTGCTTATCTTGAAGTCTGTTTCTTATAAAGAAAACTTTTCATAGATGATCTCTCAAGCAAGCTTAGGGAGAAATAAAACCTTTGTGAATACACAAATGGACTAGCCAAATTAATATACAGAACAGTTCTTCCTAACGCTTATTTATTCAAAGGGGAAAATGCATGCTCGTAAATGAAGATGATAAAAATAATACAGAGCAGAGGCTTGCTAAAATGAAATAGTTCAATCATTTCTATTTCTTTTCAGAGCCCAAATTACTCCATTATCAGTCATTTTCTCATTTTTGAACCAAAAAAAAAAAAGCTATTCAAATTTGAGTAATTTAAAATTCATTTCAATTTCTGAAAGATTTTTAAATGCTGAATGTGGCACTAGTGAGTAAAGAATCCATCTGCTAATGCAGGAGAAACATGGTTCAATCCTTGGGTAGGGAAGGTAGCTGGAGGAGGGCATGGCTGCCCACTCCAGTATTCTTGTCTGAAGAATCCCATGGACAGAGGAGCCTGGTGGGTCCTTAGGGTCGCAAAGAGTTGGACACAACTGAAGTGACTTAGCACGCGTGCACACATACTCTTCCAAAGTTTTTGCCAAATGATAAAAATGTTTATACCAATATACCGTATAATGATTTAAGACCAAGGCACAGTCTTCAGGAAGGAAAAAAAAGAATTTCCAGTGGGAGCCATGAAAATGTTTTGTGAATGCACAGCCCTGTGAACATACATAGGTGGTAGCAGTACAGCATCAGGGGCCAACAATAAAGGACAGGAACTCATACTTAAAATGCTTCCCAGGACAAGCTGTTCTTAAGAATTAGTGGCTGATAGAGGGGTGGGATACCCACTCCAGTGTTCTTGTCTGGAGAATCTCAGGGACAAGGGAGCCTGGTGGGCTGCTGTCTATGGGGTCGCAAAGAGTCAGACACGACTAAAGCGACTTAGCAGCGGCAGCAGCAGAGGGGTGGGATAGGAAGGGAGGTTCAACAGGGAGGGGATATATGTATACCCAATGGCTGATTCATGTTGAGGTTTGACAGAAAACAACAAAATTCTGTAAAGCAATTATCCTTCAATTCTTTAAAAAAGAATTAATGTCTGAAGAGTGATAAAGGAAACTTTTCAAGTAAGGAATAGGCAGTTGTCCCAATTATTAGGGTAACAAAGACGTAATAACAGGAGTGGGCTAATAATACAAAAGAGTTGAAAAGAAAGACAGGAAAATAATAGAGAGACCAAGAGTAAGAAACTGGAATCTATGTGGGGTTAAGGATGATCTTAGGGTAGCTTTGTTTTACCACAGTAAAATACAGAGCTGGCCTACAGATTTTTAAAGCATTTCACACAATATAATACTATTTTCCTCTTTCACTAGAACAGCTATTTTTAAATGTTCAAATTTTACTCAACACCATCAGTCATTAGGGGAATGTAGACCAAACTATAATGTGGTGCCACTTCACACCTAATATGACAGTTATAATTTTTTTAGAATGGAAAAAAGCAAGTGTTAGCAAGGATGTGAAGAAACTGGAATCCTTGTACACTACTAGTGGGAACAGAAAATGATACAGCCACTATGGAAAAGTCTGGTGGCTCATCAAAAGCCCAGAATTAAATTACCATGTGACCCAGAAATTTCACTCCTAGACATATATATAGAACTGAAAGCAGGGCTCACACACATACTTGTACACCAGTGTTCTTATGGCATTATTCACAATAACCAAAAGGTGAAAACAACCCAACAATAAATGGTAAACAAAATATGGCATATCCATATAAGATTATTATTCAGTCACAAAAAGAAGTGAAGTTCTAACACATGCTACAACATGAATGAACCCTGATATGTTATGCTAAATGAAATGAGCCAGACACAAAAAGACCTATATAATATGACTCCACTTATATGAAGTATCTAGAAAAGGTAAATTCATACTTTAGAGGTTACCAGGGGCTGAAGAGGGAGTTACTAC
The DNA here is from genome assembly GCA_006408695.1 of Aepyceros melampus. Taxonomy (NCBI): domain Eukaryota; kingdom Metazoa; phylum Chordata; class Mammalia; order Artiodactyla; family Bovidae; genus Aepyceros; species Aepyceros melampus. The sequence continues at coordinate 59,197 of SJXQ01002840.1, read as the reverse complement.
ATTGGTTACAGTGTTTCTGTTTGATGAAAAAAGTTTTGGAAAAATGGTGATAGAGGAATATACAACATTGTGAATATAATGAATGCCACTGAATTGTGTATTTTAAAATAGCTAAAATGGCAAATTTTACAAATCTTCACATCCTGTAAATGCAGGGTTCCTTTCTGTGTTTATAGACTTTAACAAACTTAAGACAAAAGGATATATTTCTCTTTGGTTTCCTGCTAAAGGGGTAAAAACCTGTAAGCAACCAAGATCCAAGGGTCACAACTACTAGATCAATAACAATAATATAAATGGTCCTTCCATTAGTTTTTATACAACTATATGTATGCTTCAATTGTGTTCATTAAAACTGGAATCTCTTGGGTGGGAGAAATAGGGAAAGGTTGACAAAAGGATACAAACTTTTAGTTACAAGATAAATAAGGTCTGTGGATCTAATGTATAACACAGTGACTATAGGTGATATTGCACTGTAAAAGAGTAAAATGTAAACATCTTAAAGGAAGAGAGGGAGGAAGAAAAGCAGACAAATATGTAAGGAGACAATACGTTAATTAGCTCAATCAGAGGAATCCCTTCACGATGTATGTTGTTATTTAGTCGCTAAGTAACACCCAACTCTTTTGCAACCCCAAGGACTGTAGCCTAGCAGGCTCCCCTATCTATGGGATTTTCCAGGCAAGGACATTAGAGCAGGTTGCCATTTCTTTCTCCAGGGGATCTTCCCAACCCAGGAACTGAACCTAGGTCTCCTGGGTCTGCTGCATTGGCAGGCAGATTCTTTACCACTGAGCCCCAGGGAAGCCCTCACAATGTATACATACATCAAATCATGTTATACACACTTTAAATATTTTACAGTTTTGTCAATCATACCCCAATAAAGCTGAAAATGAAATAAAACTGTAACCTAATATCGCTCATTAAGTTTTTAAATTACCATCAGAATGTAATGGCATTAGGCCCTAAATCAGAAGACCTACGTCTCCAAATCACAGTGTAACTTTGGACACATTCCTACCATAGGGCTACTGCAATGTGCTGTGTCCTTTGGGTTGTTATATCAAGAGAAATTCTAGATAAGAGCACTCTGAATACTACAAATGTAAACTGTTACAAGAACTGAAAGAAGAAGGCATTTCCTAGGCATTTACCTTCTTTTGCTTATCTTCCTCATCTACTTCACAGAAATCTCACAAACTTCAGTTGTTGAAAAGTATTTCTATCAGTCACCAAATCATAAAATTTTAAGGCTAAGAAAGTACTCTGAAAGTCACCTAAACCAATATATTTCAAATTGTGGGGGGAAGTGGGCTGAGTGATGCAGCCAGCATTCCATCTATGTTTTAGATCAATTTGAGATACACTGGTTGTAAACAACATAAATTGTTTCTTTATTGTAGGACTTCTAGAGGCCATAAATATTATATGTTAGTATACACTAAAGGGGGAAAAGTACCTCTAATAGAGAAAGTAATACATAACATTTCCAAACCTGTTTGATCATGGAGACCTTTTCTCACAAGGGCTACGGACAATCCCTGAAGCATAGTTCTAAGAACTACAGGAGGTTAGGGCATCTGCCTCCAAAACATTCAGCTATACTTTATGTCAATAAACAGTGCAAAATGCAACAATCAATAGGTGTTTCAACTTTCTTTAAATTACACTAAATTTGGCTTTTTAAAATACCAGTACTTACAAAGACTTTATTTTTCGCAGCCACCATTATCTTAGCACCATCAGCAGACCACGAACAACATTTCACTATCACTTCCAGATCCTCCTGAGGCCCCTCTGAATTCAGGAAGAACTGCTCACATTAACGCTTTTCCTCTCATTTGCGGATTTCACATCCCAAAGCTTCAAATTTCAAAAATAAAAAAATGTTTTAAGTTTGTTTTGATCTCAAGTCACACCTCTAGAATCCCACCTGGATTAAATGTCACACAAAATATTCAAGTTCACTTAATGAATTATTTTTCATTATGCATAACTTTTTATAAGGCTTTTAAATTAAGTATTCCAGCTCCATTCATCACCTTCCTAAAAAAAAAAAAATTAAAAGCACTCCAAAAAAGAATGTAAAACTATACAAAATGTTAAAAGAGCCTTGCATGGTGTGGAGGAGGCTAAAGATTAGGCGTTGGCAGCAGGATGAGCGTAAAAGAAAGAAGGAAGGTGTGACTCACGACTTGCCACTGCTGCCCCCTGCTGTGCCAGCCATGAGGCGCGCCTCACAGTCTACTGTGTGCACAACATGGATGCGACACCCAGGACCCAGGCCAAGCTGAGCTACCATCTAGCAGAGCATCCAGAGATACAAGGAAGTCCCTGAAAATACAAAACAAAGCTATGCTGAAAGGAAGCAGTCTTGTGCACTTGGTGGGGCTAAAGGGGTCTCTAAAATAACTGGATCCTGAGGAGTGGGAGACAAAAGATCAAACCTCACTTACTAGCAAAGCCATCTGAGCAGCCCGAAAAACAAAGGGCTTCAAAAAAAGAGCTTGGACTTTCCTGGTGGTCCAGTGGTTAACAATCCACCTTCCAATGCAGGGGACATGGGTTCGGGTTCGATCCCTGGTCTGGAAAGTTCCACATGCTGTGGAGCAATTAAGCCTGTGCACAAATATTGAGCCTGTGCTCTAGAGCCCATGAGTCACAACTACTGAAGCCCAAGTGCCCTAGACCCTGTGCTCCAGCGACAATAGAAGCCACTTCAATGAGAAGCCCACACACAACAAAGAGTGGCCCCCGACGCTCCGCAACTAGAGAAAGCCTCTGTACAGCAACGAAAACCTGACGCAGCCAAAAAATTAATTTTAACTACCTTTTAATCATCTTCACTCCCCTTGGCCTTGTGCAGTGTCCCAGCTTCACAGAATGATAATGGCTGCCATACACAGACCGAGCGTTGGTCAAAGACAAGGATTTAAAACAAAACAAACAAAAAAGCTGTTCCTTAGGCTTCAACTCAGCTTCCAAAGCACAGCTCCGAGAGTAAAACCAGATTTGACTGGCCAGACACAAGCTTCCCCAATGACTCAGTGGGTATAGAATCTCCCTGCACTGCAGAAGACAGAGTAGATACAAGTTTGATCCCTGGATCAGGAAAATCCCCTGGAAAAGGAAATGGCAACCCACTCCAGTATGCTTGCCTGGGAAATCCCATAGACAGAGGAGCCTGGTGGGCTCCAGTCCATGGGGTCGCAAAGATTCAGACACAACCAAGTGACTAAACACACACGTTTAAATCTCTCAAGTTTAAAGATTATATACACTAGAAATACCGCCCAACGCAAAACCTTTCCCCATGCAATAACTTCAGATAAACTGGATGAACTCAAAGAGACTTCTGAAGTATTGTTAGCCCTTCTTGACATTCAAGAGAGAAAATCTAAACTCCAGTGCCAGAAGCTTCAGTCACATCAGCCAGATTATATGAGAAATCACAGTTACCCTCTTAACACGAAAAACAAAAGCAATCACTGCCTTGATTTAAGGAAGAAAAAGAAAACTAATAGAACCCGATTCCACTACATCTCTTACACGTGGGCCTGACTCCAGCTCCTATCCAAGGAGTGATGAGATTCCACATATCGAGGGACCAAATAAACACCTGAATTTCATTCTGAGCTAGTCATTGCCCTGTATCCAGGGCCCACATGCACCCTGGCACTTGTGTGGTTTAAATGGCAATTTTAAAGTAAAACTCACATTTTGAAACAGTTTATCACTGGGGCCTGAAAAACACATGTTTATCAACATGATACACTATAAAACACTTAGATGATTACAGAGCCATTTGGGGCAAGTAATTTTACAGTTCTCCATCGTTTTGGAAAATAAAAGCTTTATAAGCATTGACCTTGAAATGCTGTTATCCAGCATCATTTTGCAGGACATCTGCTTACTGCACGTCACTGTATCAGTGCAAACCAGCCAACGACACTGGCTTAATAGCTCTGTGGGAAAGCTGCCACAAACACAGCAGTTCTCACCCAGGGTGCAGTAATGTCTGTCCCCCTGCTGCTAGCGGTCTGTGCTCCATAATCACATTTGATACTCACCAATGAAATCAGAATCCTGTCCCTGAAGACTTTTAAAATGTTTTTGAGTTTCGAGAAGTCTTAATTCAATCTGAAGGGACACGGTAAAGGTTTATCATCTTGCTCGCATGATGTGAGTCACTTTGAGATTATATAAATGAATCAAATACAGACACTACTCTCAAAGAGTTTAGAGGCCAGTAAAGGAGGTAAGACAAGCACATAAATGACTAAGAGGACTTTCCTGGCAGTCCAGTGGTTTAAGACTTCGCCTTCCAATACAGGGGGTATGGATACAATCCCTGGTTGGGGAGCTAAGACCTACCCGCCCTGGGGCCAAAAAACCAAAGCATAAAACAGAAGCAATATTTTAACAAATTCAATGATGACTTTTAAAAACCATGCTCCTCTTTTAAAAAAATAAAATCACAAGATATGTCAGGTGAGTCATTTGAAAGGGAAACACACAACACAGTGGAAATGCTTTACCAAACCTGTGGGCTTGAGGAAACACTTTTTACCTCCTCACTCTCCTGCCTGAAGATCAGCCTCTTTACACCAACTTAAAAAAAGAAAGAAAGTGAAGTCACTCAGTAGTGTCTGACTCTTTGCGACCCCACGGACTGCAGCCTACCAGGCTCCTCCATCTATGGGATTTTCCAGGCAAGAATACTGGAGTGGGTTGCCATTGCCTTCTCCAGGAGATCTTCTCAACCCAGGGATTGAACCCAGGTCTTCCGCATTGTAGTCAGATGCTTTACTGTCTGAGCTACCAGGGACTACACCAACTTAAGATGGACACAATTTCCACACTAAAATGATACCCAGGAGTTTGGCTAAGGGGTCAGCATAAGCAAAGGTATAAAATAGGGAAGCGGAGATAAGGCAAAGGGAGGACAGGACAAGTGGGAGCAGCAGCAAGGGTCTACATGCTCCCGCACAGAACCCTGCCCGCTCTGAGCCCCCTGACACGTACTGTCACCATCTTCATGGTTTGCCTATGACTTAGCTTTCTCTTCACTAGACCCTGAACAACTTCAGGCCAGTAAATCTACTTTTTCTCAAAAGTGTCTAAAAACCAAACATCTAGTACAGAATCTGCCACATAGTAAGTACTTAATAAATAATCAGTAAATACATTTTAAGAGAAAAGACAGATTATTCCCAAGTTTCAAGCACAGGTGAGAAGAGATAATAGCGTTAGTGAAACAAAACAGGGTTCTGCAGATAGAATACATATATTCACCTCCATACCCTCCCCAAACCCACATGAAACAGGAGTAGAGAGACTTTTTCTCTCTAGGCATATTTTGAATACTCTCTTATAAAATTAAACATCATTTAAAAACAAAAAAAGAACAGGTACACTTAAAAATATGATAGCAGAAATTTAAAACAAAATAGGAGACGAAAATAAAGCTAAATAAATTTTCCAAGAAGTAGGACGAATGGATGAGGGGAGAAAAATAAGAAAACATCCCAAACAGACATTCTAGAAAAAGAAACTAGATGAGAATAAATCAAATGATTAAAGAAAACCTCCAGAACTGAAGGACATGAATTTCCAGATTGAAAGAGGCTACCAAGTGCCAAGAACAATAAACAAAGACAAACCCACACCAAGGCATACTGTCATGAAAGTTCTAAAAAGAGAAACACTGGGAATTTTATAACGATCTTAAAAGTTTCAAGACCAGGAAAACAAATCACATACGAATCAGAATGTCTTCAAACATCTCAAGAGAAACTTTGGGAGTTCAAAGACAAGGGAACAATGTCTCCAAAATTCTAAGAAGAAAATTATTTCCTTCTATACTCAATCAAAAATATCAATTAAATATGAAGCTAGAATAAAGCACTTTTAGACAGATATGGTCTCAAAAATTTCCTCTCAGATGCTTTCTTAGAAAGTTAGGGGAGATTTTCCACCACACTGAGAATAAATCAATAAATTCAGGAAACAAGGGTTTCAACTCAAGAGAAAAGCAGGAGGATCCCAGGATGGTAGTAAAAGGAGATCCCAGGATGGCAGCTAAACACTGAGGATAAATAGTATCACTAGTCACAATGGAACAAGACAGATGCTTCCAACAAAGTTATTTCTAAGAAGAGAAAATGTCAAATCAAAAAACTGAATTATTTAAGAGCAACTTAGACAAGGGGTAGCTTGAAGATGGATGAGTGATATGCACATTAAAAAAAATTAGCAAATGAAAACACAAAACGACACTGTTAACTGTGCAACACATTTAATCCCAAAGAGAACAAAGTATTGTATGAGAAAGGAGGAGGAAAAAAAATCGTCATATACTACATGGCCCAACTGTGATCAGTCAGGATGATGTAAATCCTGAACACTGATCTAATCAAAACCATGAAAACATACAGGAACCATAAAAAGTAGGTCAGTCTGGGGGAAAAAAAAATGAAGAGTTCAGTTTGGAGCACAGAGAGTTTGAGGTACAGTGTTTTATCTAAGTGACAGCAAATGAGCAGACAGTTAAAAATGCAGGACATAAGCACATAAGAGAAACGAGGGCTGGACAGAACACATGTGAAACACACTCACATGAGAGAGGAGATAAAGCAATGAGACTAGCTGACATGGAACAGAAAAAAGGTGATGGAGGTGGTAGTCAAGACTAGATGCTTGAGGAACAGCCATATTTTAATGGGAAGGAAAAAGTTAAAGAAGGGATAAGAGAGACAGGCTTCCCTGGTGGCTCTGACAGTAAAGGATCCGCCTGCAATGCAGGAGACCTGGGTTTGATCCCTAGGTTGGTAAGATCCCCTGGAGGAGGGCACAGCAACCCACTCCAGTATTCTTGCCTGGAGAATCCACATGGACAGAGGAGCCCGGCGGGCTACAGTCCACAGGTCACAAAGAGTCGGAAACAACTGAGCAACTAAGCACAGCACAGCAAGAAAGACAGGAGAAGAAAGAAAACATTGATGTCAAATGAGTTTCAAAAAGGAAACACAGGTGGTCAACAGGAGTGTGATAACAAGGGAAAGAATAAAAATTGGATAAAGAAAAATACTGGATCCCACACTCTTCCAAAGAGCATTAGATTTTACATCAAAAAGAATGAAAATGAAATAAAACTGGATTTTACTCTTCAAGGGACTATGTAGAAGACAGACCAGGCTGAAAAAGGGTTAAGCAGTGAACAAGTAGATAGGAAGTGGAGGCAAGTGTAGGTGATTTAAAGGTCTAGTCAGAAAGAAAAACTGAATGTTTCAGAGGATAACACAATCAAGGAAGAATCAAAGGGCTTTCACTTTTTTGATTTTATAATGCTTAGGAAGGCCCAAGAACATCTGTAAACTGTGGAAAAGAGTTCAAAAGAAAAGAGAAACTGAAAATGCAATGCAGAAATAACCAATGGGGCAAAGTGTCAGAGGAAGAACGAAAAAAAGAAAGAGTAAGCACAAGTAGAGGACTTCCTGAGCATGGAGATGAGAGAAAAGAAGTGCAGTAGAGCCTTTTACTTCCCAGGTGGCACTAGAGGTAAAGAACCCTCCTGCCAATGCAAAAGACATGAGAGACACAGGTTCGATCCCTGTTGGGGAAGATCCCCTGAAGGAGGGCGTGGTACTCCAGTATTCCATGGCACTCCAACCCACTCCAGTATTTTTGCCTGGAGATTCCTATGGACAGAGGAGCCTGGCAGGATATGGTCCATAGGGTCACAAAGAGTCAAACACAACTGAAGCATCTTAGCATGTAGAGTCTTTTATGGCAATTTCTGAGGGAGCTCATGATGGATAGCTCTTGGGTGGTGTCAACCTTCTGAAAAGGTATGAGGTAAAGTTAGATCCATAGAATGAAAGAGATATAGAGACAGGGTTGGGGGCTTAAGAACAACAAAAAAGGTTTGGAACAGGCACTATGGTCAATCAATTCAAGGAACAAACTATTACTTGGCAGCAAAGAAGGCCTAGTTGAATTGTACCAATTGAAATTGTTTAGCAGATAAATGGCCTGGTTTCACAACTTTCTTCAACATTAAGTAACCTAATAATAATGGAATCTTCCCAGAACTTAGAATTAGCAATGGAGATAAAAGGAGAACCTGCCTTGAGATATAAAATGCTTTCTGAACTCATTCTCTAAGTAAAAATCAAAAACTTATAGGACTGAAAGAATCTTTCAGAGGAACACTGCCTTCACCAGACCTCTGAAAAACCTCCTCTGACATGGATCATCCCAAAGAAAACACAGATATTTGGTATTTACAGAGAACATGTCACAGAGGCCAAATCCATTTACCTGAATGTTCTAAGAATGCTCCCAACATCTACTAAATGCTAGGAAACTCTATAAAGTAACATTCTACCCAGAAAATCCCTAGATGCCCTGAAGTAATCTATACAAAAATGAGATATCCTCAGTCAACAAAGAGAGGTTAAAGATTCAACCAAAGGATGAGCATCAAGAGAGTTTAGCTTGCTGTAACTTAAAAGTCACCTAGCAGTATTAACAAATCTCTAGAGATTCTAACAAGCCAAACAGAGCCTCGTGGGTTCAAGTATTTCCCTGGAAGAGGTACATGCCAAGAAAATTACTGAGAACATGTTTTGAGTACAACTGTGTACAATGAACTTCAGAGAGTTACAAAAAGATGACAAGGTCTCTGCAGGTCATAAACTTATATTTAACCTTATCAAAGAAACAGAAGACACATGAAAAATGACTGAACTGAACCATACAACAAATTTATACGTGGAGGGCTCCCCTGGTGGCTCAGTGGTGAAGAATCCCCCTACCAATGCAGGAGACATGGGTTCAATCCCTAGTCCAGGAAGATCCCACATGCCACAGAGCAGCTAAGCCTCTGGGCTGCAACTACTGAGCCTACGCTCTAGATCCTGGGAGCCACGACTACTGAGCCCATGTGCCGCAATTACTGAAGCCTGTAGCCTAGAGCCCATGCTCTGCAACAAGAGAAGCCACAGCAATGCGAAGCCTGCACGCTGCAACTAGAGAGTAGCCTCCACTCAACACAGCTAGAGAAAAAGCCCATGCAGCGATGAAGACCCGACACAGCCAAAGTTTTAAAAATGAATCTTATTTTTTTTTAATTTACAAGTGGATATCAGAATATCAAGCAATTTCCATCTATACATACAGATACAGGTAGATAGATATGTATATATATTCTCACAACCAGATGGATGGATGTTATAAGAAAACACTTTCTGAAGAAGGCTTTGCATTTACTGTTCAAATTTATAAAGTTGAAGGTCATCAAAAACTATAGACAAGTGAATTGGAGGCAAAAAAAAAAAAAATTCCAAAAAAGACTAATGAAACAAACACATATATAGGGACAGTAGTTGAAATAAGCACCCAAAATTATCTTGCCCAGAAGTGACAATTAATATATTGAATAGGAACAGAGATAAGAATGATGAAGGTGAAGAGCCTTAGAGGTGTGTCTGATGAGCCTGGGTTTATAAAATTTATAACTTGGTACCTTCATGTTCCAGCTAAAAAAAGGCAAGATGAAAATAGAGGTAGAGAGTTCATCTAGCAGCTATGTATTGGGATAAAGAGAGATGGAAATATACAGTAGAAGGTTGCTATGAGACATGAGTGTCTGACACTATGAACCAGAGCAAACACTACAGCATGAGAGGGAGATGAGGAAGAGAAATGAGGAAGTCAAAGAAGGACTGGATTCAACACGAAAGGAAGACCAGAATAACAGCAGAGACAGGAAATGGCAAAAAAAAAAAAAAGTGGTACTAGGATCTTATTGAGAAGGTGGAGATTTAAAAAATTTATTTTTTTTGAACACTATAAATTTCAGGAGGCTGAATACATTTCTTTTCCCCCTAGCTCTGACTCCACCCCCCCTCATGATTTCTCAAGAACAGGAATATAGGAACATAAAAAGCAGAATAAGTAAATGATAAATAAAAGCAAGAACTTTACAAATTGATACCATAGAGCTCAAAAGGTTTTATAAATCATAAATTAAATATAATGCTTAAAAATTAAAGAACTTGGGCTTCCCTGGTGGCTCAGTGGTAAAAAATCCACCTACCAATGCAAGAGATGAGGGTTCAATCCTTGATCCTGGAAGATCCCACACACTGTGGAGCAACTAAGCCCATGTGCCACAACTACTGAGCCTGTGCTCTAGAGTCCAAGAGCTGCAACTACTGAATTCCCCACGCCCTAGAACCCATGCTCTAAGAAGAGAAGAGAAGCCACTGCAATGAGAAGCCCACACACCCCAACTAGAGAGTAGCCTCCACTTGCCAAAACTAGAGAAAAGTCCGACGAGCAACAAAGACCCAACACAGCCAAAAATAAATATTAATAAATAAATGCATTTCTTAGAAAAACTAAAGAATTTCAATTACATGAACTTTAAAGTATAGGGTAGTGAACCATTAATAAACAATCATTATGACAAGGAATTACAGTTACATTAAAAATGCTCCTGGATGGTGAAGGAAGAAGCTTTCTGTAGCAAGGGGAAAAACAGAAACCTATTTCCATAACCCAAGTATAAGATAATACAGTTACGCAAAACCCACTTTAACAATGAACAAAAGCATACCTTTAATGTTCCATCAGCTGAACAACTGGCCAAAACCTGATCATCTGGTGAAAATCTGCAGTGACTGACTGAATTTGTATGGCCAAACATGGTATTTCGACATTCTTCTTGATTCAGATCCCAGAGCTATTTGAGAAAGATAAAAAGATAACTGAAAAATTACCACTGAATGGGTAAAAATTAAAAATCATGTAAAGTTCTTCCTTTCCTCCCAATTAAGTTTTTCCAGTTATAGGAATATCTTCAATTCAGTTTGACAAAGGTGTCAAACATAAAGGTGAGGATAGGATTAACAAGTAATGGGGCAGCCCTTAGATCAGCACCTAAATCTAAGGGACTTGAAGACTTACTTAGGCTTTCATCTGAGCATTAAACCAGCCATTGCTTATTTTAACAAAGCAGTTAGAAATTTTTTTTATTCAGCTCTATAATAAGTGATATAAAATAAATTACATTTGTAATTTTTTGAGATGCTAAGTTATCCAACTCTGTAAATGGTCATTGCTAAGATTTCCCAATACAAACCTTGAGTCCACTAACTAGGCTAAAATCTATTAACACTCTAAAAAATGATTCAAAAATACAAAGACTGTAAAGATAGATACAGATTCATCTGACAGCAAACATAATGGATCAGAACAGCAAGTTAAACAACCCTTCCTGGAAACAGTCAACCAAATCCAGAATGTGGGACATTCCACAGGAAAACTGACTCAATTTCTCTAACAAATCAGTGGCATAAAAAAAGAGGTAGCAGGAAGGAGAACGTTTATGGAATCAAAGTGTCTTAACAGAACTATCAACCAAATGCCACTTGAAGTTTGGATTCTGACTGGAGTAGGTTGCCATCTCCTTCTCCAGGGAATCGTCTCAACCCAGGGATCGAACCTACATCTCTTACATCTCCAGCACTGAAAGGCAGATTCTTTACCACTAGCACCACCTTGGGAAGTCCAATCTATGGTAGAAAGATGTTTTGAGACTAATAAGAAAAAATGAATATGGACCAAGTATACTATGAAACTGTTTATTATGCTAGGTATGATAATGACATGCTATTTATGTTTTATACCTGAGAGATACATGCCGAAGTATACATCCCATCATTCTGAGTGAAATGATGGAATTTGCTATAAAATGCTTAGTCCAAAAAAAAATGGGAGGTGGTAGGGGAATAAAATATGATTGGCAAAATGCTGGTAATTGTTGGAGCTAGGCAATGGACACCACAGGGTTCATGATTACTCTTTCTCCTTTGGGTTATGTTTGAAAAATATAAAAAATGTAAACAAAAGGCAACAGTCATCTCTGGTGATTTATGCTACCTAGGTTAAACAAAGAAGGAGAAATCTTTTATCTCCCAAAATTAATTTTGGTAAAAATCCTTTGGGAATAATCAGTAAATGAGGTTAATCTCGATCTTTATTGTCCATCTCCATTTTGGGCTCCTTTAATCTCAGTCTTGATAAACCCAAATCTGCAGATAACACAAGTTACATGGGGGCAACTGCAGATTTACATCTTTTCATTGACTTCTCTCAGTTCAAAAAGCACAAGAAGTTCTGACAGACCTCATGGAAATGCAGGTGTGGAATGACAGGTTTTAAAGTAAAACTTGTCCTTAATTAAAATGGTTGACCAACCAATAACCACTTCCCACATCTTAGAGAATTTTGTCTATATTTAAAAAAAGGAAATATGAACTTCCTCATCCTAAAAAATGTTGAAAGGAAACGTCAAAAGTTATTCAGATATTTGTTGTGTATCTATCCCAATTTTTCATCTTGAGAAGCATTAATTTTAATTAAGTCAGAGAAAGACAAATACTGTATGATATCACTTATATGTGTAAAAAATACAACAAACTAGTGAATATAACAAAAAAGAAACAGACTACAGATACAGAGAACAAGCTAGTGGTTGCCAGTGGGGAGAAGGAAGGGAGGGCAAGATAGTGGCAGGGGATTAAGAGGTACAAACTATCACATATAAAATAAGCTACAAGGATATATTGTACAACACAGTTTTCTCTGTAGGAAAACTACGGGCCCTTACTCTGTGATTATGAGCTGTAGTAACCATGCACACCTGGAGCTAAGGATACCCGTATTTCCTGCCACACAGATAGAATATGCCTGAATCAACACAAAGGGAAACAGGATCCAGAGATGGAGGAGGAGTTTAAGAGCCTGAGAATGTCATTTAGGCATTTGGAATCAGCTATGTCTAGTCAAGGCTATGGTTTTTCCTGTGGTCATGTATGGATGTGAGAGTTGGACTGTGAAGAAGGCTGAGTGCAGAAGAATTGATGCTTTTGAACTGTGGTGTTGGAGAAGACTCTTGAGAGTCCCTTGGACTGCAAGGAGATCCAACCAGTCCATTCTGAAGGAGATCAACCCTGGGATTTCTTTGGAAGGAATGATGCTAAAACTGAACTCCAGTATTTTGGGCACCTTATGCGAAGAGTTGACTCATTGGAAAAGACCCTGATGCTGGGAGGGATTGGGGACAGGAGGAGAAGGGGACGACCGAGGATGAGATGGCTGGATGGCATCACAGACTCAATGGACGTGAGTCTGAGTGAACTCCGGGAGTTGGTGATGGACAGGGAGGCCTGGCGTGCTACGATTCATGGGGTCGCAAAGAGTCGGACATGACTGCGTGACTGAACTGAACTGAACTGATGCCTGAAGACAGGCTCCTTCCAAACTTTCCAGTTTCAAGACCCAGTAATAGGGGTACTCTTTCTACCCCCTTCTGATGCCTATGTCAGAAGCTTTCTCTATCTCCTTTATACTTTAATAAAACTTTATTACACAAAAGCTCTGAGCGATCAAGCCTCGTCTCTGGCCCCGGATTGAATTCTTCTCCTCCGGAGGCCAAGAATCCCGGCATCGTGATTCAACAACAACCTTTCATCTTGGGGGCTCGTCCGGGATCCTTAAGGACAAGATGGGAGCTAACAATTCCAGCCTCACTCTTTTGAACTGTATCCTGAAAAACTGGGATAGATTCGATCCCCAGGGCTTAAAGAAGACACACCTGGTCTTCCTATGTGATACTGCATGGCCACGATGGGCCTGATAACTTATGTGAGCTTACTTCTGCTGACTCCAAATATCCTGAGACTGCCATTTGATCCTCAAGACAATGCCTTCCTGTCCTGGGCTCACTCCTATGCTGCGTTCCACAATCGGTCTAACTGCTGGGTCTGTGGAGCACTCCCCTCTTCATCAGTGGAAGGCTTCCCGTGGTGGACATCTCCACTTCAAGGAAAAGACTTTCTCCAAGTGCGTGAATACCTTTGACAACAATTACATGCGATGCCTCTCCTTCAACCGATGACATCTACCAACTCTAAAATGGACTGGTGCAACACTTTGTACTTTAACTATGGACATAATGTGACTTTTAATTTTGATTCTGATTGTTTTGTTTTTATTGTTTGCTCCCTGCACTGTAACTATATAACTGGATTTGTTTCTAGCCACATGAAAGCTTTCAAGTTACAAATGGTTGCTCAAACTCCCGCTACTGCTGCAGCTGCCTCCAACTACTATTTGGGGCCCCTGGATCAGATATCCTCATTATGAGGATGAGGAGAATATGTTGCCTCGTCAATTTACGGACAATGCCCCTTCTCAGCTCGGAAGCAGTTATGGAACGAAAACGACGCCCCCTTTCCCTAGGCAACATAATTCTCCTAAAAGAAAAGGGGGGAATGAGAGGGTAACAGGCAGAAAGGCCAGGGGTCTCCAAACGGAGGAAACAGCCTGCAAGTGTCATACATTTTCTCTCTCTCAAGCGGCAGGAGGAAACAAACTAGCGATATTTTTTCCTTCTGTATACAAATTTAAAAGGAGGTTTCTCTTAAAATTCTGTGTTGGTTTCTCTTAAAATTCTGTGTTGCCATAATGACATCTGATTTCACCTGAAGTTAACCAATGCCTTTTTCTTATGGAAATGTTTGTCTTAAGCTATGCTAATGTACTATGCATCCACCCCAAACTCTGTCTTCAAGTTGGTTCCGCCTTTTGGGCTCAGAACCTACTTGATAAACAAGTATGTTATAATCCTATATTGTTCCCCTAATCTATGTAAATGAAACTTTTTGTATGGTGACCTGCCCTTCTTCAAGATTCAAGTTAATCATTTTATGGCCCAAGATAAACCATTTGGAGCCAAGGTTATCCCAAAATACATCTTGTGGGTGAGGGGCCTGGTGCCATTCTAAGTTAAGAGGCTGCTGGTGACTATGTAACATCCAGCTGAAGGCTAGCAGGGGGGTACTCTTTCTACCCCCTTCTGATGCCTATGTCAGAAGCTTTCTCTATCTCCTTTATACTTTAATAAAACTTTATTACACACACACAAAAAAAGACCCAGTAATATTCTTTTTGCTATTGTTGCTTAAGCTAACATGAAAGTTTCTATCGCTATAAACAAAAGATCCTTAACACAATATATGAAAAACAAAAATAAAGGAGATGTTCTGATACTATCAAATTTATCTACATGATTCTCATTCACACTTACTTTAAGGAAGTAGTCATTTGAACCAGTGGCTAAGAGAAGGTGATTACTGTTGTTGGTGAAGTGGCAGCAATTGACTTGCTCTGAGTGCTCATCACAGATACGCACTAGTTCCCCAGTCACTGAATTCCAAATCTGAAGAGAATAGAGAATAAAGTTTCAGTTCAGTTCAGTCGCTCAGCTGTGTCCGACTCTTTGCAACCCCATGAATTGCAGTATGAACAGAGTTTACAAGTACCTTATTTTCAAAGGGAAAATAGAGAAGCAAAGCAAATGTGAGCTGTTTTGCAGATGTTATCCATCCTGTCTGCCAGGTTTTCCCAGTCAGACATGATGCTAATGAATACCTCCCCCTTTCCTAAAATGTCAGCATTTTGCTGCAATTTTTTTTTCATTACCTGCAACACAAAACATTACATTTTTCAAGGGCAAGATTTCACATGTTCAGATGAATGACAGCAGGCAGAAAAGTGTTATAAAGGGGATGGGATAATGGACTTCAGATCAGAAAAATTAATCAGCCAGTCCAAAGCCCAGCTCTGAACTTCCCTAGTGGCTCAGAGGTTAAAGCGTCTGCCTTCAATGCGGGAGACCCGGGTTCGATCCCTGGGTCGGGAAGATCCCCTGAGAAGGAAATGGCAACCCACTCCAGTATTCTTGCCTGGAGAATCTCATGGACTGAGGAGCCTGGTGGGCTGCAGTCCATGGGGTCACAAAGAGTCGGACACAACTAAGTGACTTTACTTACTTACTTACCATTTTTAAGTTGTGTGTACCTAGTCAAATCCTTAATTTACCTGCATCTCAGCTCCCCACTCTGTAAAATGGGAATATTTGCACCTGTCTTCCACAATTCATGATGTTAAATGATAAAGAACTTGACAAGTGTTCTGCTGACTTCAAGGTACTAATAAGTAAGTAAAAGCAGATGAGTCAGTGGAAAAAAAAAATAATAAATGCTTTAGAGTTCAGGGAAACCTAGCTTTCAATCCTGGTTCCACTAGGTATCAATTAATATGAGTCTGGGCAAGTGACTTCATCTCTGAACTTGTTTCCTCATCTGTAAAATGGGATCAACACTTATCAAGATGTAGTGAGAAAAGAATAACGTAACCTGAGTAAGTATATAGTATAAAGCCTCATGCAGTGTTAAGTTTTCAAGTAGTCTTCTTCATGGTTACTATGAAAATAATCTGTTCCATTGAAGAAACAAAATAAATAAATTACCTAGTGATTCTTTACTGGGCTTTGGACTGTTAGAGGTACTAATGTCCCTTTCACAGCATTTTGTTTTATCCTCTCAAAGCACTCCCCAGATGTCCAGTTTATTTCAAAATTCTTCAAATAAGTACTGCAGCCTCTTGCTTTAAATTTCTTACAAACAGAAACTTGAGCCACACAGCTCTGACTCTCGAACAGCACAGAATGGCCAACTCCAAGTCTGACTCAGAATAGAGGCTACAAAGTAAACTAACTCGTTGGTTGTAAAGCCACATAGAGAATCCAGTCTATCAAGAAGTAGATTTTTCCTGGACACTCCAAGGTCTTCTTCAAGTAGGTGCAAACTTCAGGAAAACTTTCAAGTCACTTTCATGCTCCCAAGTCAACTAAGGCCCACTCCACCTATCCAGTTTTAACACTCTTCATCCCTTTTGGAAAAAAGCCTACAATAATGATTTCCCTCCATTTATCAAATAAAACATTCCTCTAGACTTCAGGTTCTCTGAAATGCCACATAAATGCTCTGGCTTAAAGCCAAATTTAGGAATAAGAGACAAAAAATATAATCAGTTCAATTCAGTTGCTCAGGAGTGTCCGACTCTGCGATCCCATGAATCAGCACGCCAGGCCTCCCTGTCCAACACCAACTCCAGGAGCCTACCCAAACTCATGTCCATTGAGTTGGTGATACCATCCAGCCATCTCATCCTCTGTCGTCCCCTTCTCCTCCTGCCCCTAATCCTTCCCAGCATCAAAGTCTTTTCCAATGAGTCAACTCTTCCCATGAGGTGGCCAAGGTATTGGAGTTTCAGCTTCAGCATCAATCCTTCCAATGAACACCCAGGACTAATCTCCTTTAGGATGGACTGGTTGGATCTCCTTGCAGTCCAAGGGACTCTCAAGAGTCTTCTCCAACACCACAGTTCAAAAGCATCAATTCTTCGGCACTCAGCTTTCTTCACAGTCCAACTCTCACATCCATACGTGACCACTGGAAAAACCATAGCCTTGACTAGATGGATCTTTGTTGACAAAGTAATGTCTCTGCTTTTTAATACGCTGTCTAGGTTGGTCATAACTTTCTTTCCCAAGAGTAAGCGTCTTTTAATTTCCTGGCTGCTATCACCATCTGCAGTGACTTTGGAGCCCAAAAAATAAAGTCTGACACTGTTTCCCCATCTATCTGCCATGGTCTTAGTTTTCTGAATGTTGAGCTTTAAGCCAACTTTTTCACTCTCCTCTTTCACTTTCATCAAGAGGCTTTCTAGTTCTTCTTCACTTTCTGCCATAAGGGTTGTGTCGTCTGCATATCTGAGGTTATTGATATTCCTCCCAGCAATCTTGATTCCAGCTTGTGCCTCTTCCAGTCCAGCGTTTCTCATGATGTACTCTGCATAGAAGTTAAATAAGCAGGGTGACAATATACAGCCTTGACCTACTCCTTTTCCTATTTGGAACCAGTCTGTTGTTCCATGTCCAGTTTCAACTGTTGCTTCCTGACCTGCATACAGGTTTCTCAAGAGGCAGGTATTCCCATCTCTTTCAGAATTTTCCACAGTTTATAGTGATAATTGAAGGTAAAAATCAATAGGTTTTCTTTTCTCTATTTACTTTGTAGACTAGTAACCTGATTGTTAGTATGTTTATTCATCTAGTTTTACACTGAATACAAGACAGTTCATAAAGATAAAAAAATCTGGGTTGCATTTCACAGATTATATATTTCACAACAGGAATCAACGCAGACAATAATTTTGTGCAACAACACTTCCGATCACAAAACACTCAAAGATTTCAACTCACAGACTTATTTAACTCAGATATTTAACTCACAGACTTACGAATAAATGGCAGGCAAATTCATTAATTTGAAATGGTTTTTCCCAGCTGCCTGATAAATACCATGGGCTGATCAACCTAGGCATTTTTGCTGGTGCTTATAAATAAAAAATTTTAGACAGCATTAATTTACAATGGATAAAAACTGGTTGGCCTCAAGTGAGTAGATCAACAGGCAAGAGTCCTTTAACCCAACTTATTCTAGTCCCTCAGTAACAGAAAAAGAATTTTATGGTGGTTATAACTCAAGAGGAAAACAGTTCCATACCTTCACTTTTTTATCTACTGAGCAGGTTGCTATAAATCTGTCATCTGCAGAGAATGCACAGCAAAGCACTTCATCCTCATGAGCCTTGATTTCTACAAGTTTCTCTCCTGTTTCAGCTTTGAATACCTATACACACAACAATAAGATCTTTATACTATAACTGCTTACCCATGGGTCATCATTCAATAAAAAGTATTTCTTTGAAAGATCTTAAACACTATTATTTTGCAAGATAAGTGAACCTTGGCAGTAACAATCCAAAAAAAGTCAAAATTTGTCAGAATTCATATGCCTTAACATAAAAAAGAAAATTGTCTCTTGTTAAATGTTTATAACATCAATAAAAAGAACTGACAGGATAGCTTCAGTTCTTGAAAACAGCTTAGCAAATTCTTAACAATCAACAGAAAACAAATTATTCAATATGCTCTGTGGCTCAAAAGCCAAATTAATACACGTGGTAATCAAGTACACATATGGAAGTAAGGCTTACAATCACAGCCTTGCAAGCTTAATTTTTAAAAAAAATATTATTCATTTGGCTGCATCAGGTCTTACTTGCGGCATGTAGGATCTTTTTTAGTTGTAGCACATGAACTCTTAATCGCAGCACGTGGAATCTAGTTCCCCAACCAGGGATCGAACCTGGGCCCCCTGAGCTGGGAACGTGGAATCTTAGCCACCAGACCACCAGGGAAGTCCTTTGTAATCTTAAATTTAAGTGTTTTAAACTAATTTTTGTTTCCTTCAAAATCAAAAGGTTCAATACTAATTTAAAGAAAAGCACTCCATCATGCTGTCTGAAAACAAATGAGAAATTAAAGAAAGCACATTCAAGCACCTTAGGAAATAGTCTAGTCCAATTCCTATTTACAGTCAGAAATTTTCCCAAGCCTGTGATAAAACAGGTATTTGATTTAATCAGCATTTTTTAATCAGAGCCCTGTTCACTGCGCTATGACATCCTTCTGTGCTTTAACCAAGTGATCATTTCCTCATTATCATTAGCTGGCACATGAGTGACAGTAACTGAATGCTAAGGTAAAAGGCACTTCTACAACACTTGGCAAGTTTAGAATTATGAAAATACACCACCATATCTTTTAAATCTATAGAGAAATCTTTCATAAGATATTTAAGAGATCTGAATGTTTCTCTACTCCTAATGTGTAATTTTCTTGAGTTTCAGAATTGAAATATACTCTAATATGTACACAGGAATTCCCTAGCAGTCTAATGGTTAGGACTCGGCACTTTCACTGCCAGGGTCCAGGTTCAATTCTTGGTTGGGGAACTAAGATCCCACAAGCCATGTGGCACGGCCAAAAAAGAAAAAAAAAAACAACACTCAGTGTTAGGTACATGACTCAATTTTTCTCAAGAAAGAGGTTTACCTGTAAAGTTTTATCAGCTCCACAAGAAGCTATTCTTTGACCATCTTCAGAAAAGCAGCATGGTAAACAGCATCTGTATGGGGGCGGACAACCAAGCGAGAGAGGTTCTTCATGTTTTTTTTGTTTCTAAATATAAGGAAAAATTGAACAGAAACCAAATAAATAAATCATTTTCTTTCCATAATAAACTCTTTTAACACAGTTATGCTCCAAAAAATACAAAACTCTTACATTACCAACATGTAAATGACAGCAGAAATCACCTGAAGTAAAAAATAACAGAAAGCAGCATTTTAAGATAAAAGTTACCCTGTATCAAGCAACCTATCATGTATGATAAATATCTAATCAAATACATGTCATTTTTTATTTTCCTCTGATACATTAATAACAACATGTGCAGAGAAAACATCCTGAAAGGAAAAACCTCCAAAAAATCTCCATCTTTTTTAAAAGGAAAGAGTTATACCAAAATGAAGCTCATTCCTTAACTAAAATATGACGTTACACCCACCATTATGATGTGCACTTTAAAACTGTTCTTCTCTAATTATTCCAATATAGAGGGAAAAAATGTCATTTTCTTTGTATCTTAATCTACTAAATACTACTCCACTACTATATATATTACTTTAGGGCTAAAAGATAAAGGAATGTAATGCACATACTTAAAATGGGTAAAGTATTAGAACAGTGTCTGAATTACACACACACACACACACACCCCAGTCACTATGAGTAAGTATGTTAAATGGTATCATCTTAAGAGTCAAAGGTTAGGAGTCAGACAAACGTAAAAGGCCACCCTAGTTCTACTACTTATTGGATGTGTAAACGTACACAAATAATGTAACCTAGTAAGTTTCCTTTTCCTCATATGCAAATGTAAGTAATGATACCTATTCTAAGCAAGTGTCACACACAAAATAGACCAAAGGAAAAAAGGGAACACAAAGGTAAATCAGACTTAAATCTTGCCTGCTGCTGCTGTTGCTGCTATATGCACATACTTAAAATGGGTAAAGTATTAGAACAGTGTCTGAATTACACACACACACACACACACCCCAGTCACTATGAGTAAGTATGTTAAATGGTATCATCTTAAGAGTCAAAGGTTAGGAGTCAGACAAACGTAAAAGGCCACCCTAGTTCTACTACTTATTGGATGTGTAAACGTACACAAATAATGTAACCTAGTAAGTTTCCTTTTCCTCATATGCAAATGTAAGTAATGATACCTATTCTAAGCAAGTGTCACACACAAAATAGACCAAAGGAAAAAAGGGAACACAAAGGTAAATCAGACTTAAATCTTGCCTGCTGCTGCTGTTGCTGCTAAGTCGCTTCAGTCATGTCTGGCTGACTCTGTGGACCTCATAGATGGCAGCCCACCAGGCTCCCCAGTCCCTGGGATTTTCCAGGCAAGAACACTGGAGTGGGTTGCCATTGCTTTCTCCAATGCATGAAAGTGAAAAGTGAAAGTGAAGTCGCTCAGTTGTGTCCGATCCTTAAGCGACCCCACAGACTGCAGCCTACCAGGCTCCTCCATCCATGGGATTTTCCAGGCAAGAGTACTGGAGTAGGGTGCCATTACCTCCTCCTAAATCTTGCCTAGGAAGTATTAACCTTCACTAGAAGTGATAAAAAACAAGCTATAAGAACTAGAGTGATGAGAATCCAGAGGATAAACAGGTAAGTTACCAGCAAAGTTTAGAGAATAAGATTAAGAAACTACTTTCCACTATCTACTCAATTTCTCAAAATTCAGAAACTGACCAGTCACAATGATGCACATATAGCCAAAAAGTATTAAATAACAAATGAATCTATGAATAAATGATTTCTTTGAAAGCTGAAACTCAGTTAAATTAAGTTTATATGAACCTAAACTTTCTACAGAAAGAACAGAAAACCCTTCTAGTACTGAAAAATAAAGCTTCTTTGAACATGACCTGGTCAAACCCAGTTAAGGCTTACCTGGTGACTCAATAGTAAAGAACCCACCTGCCAATACATGAGACATGAGCTCTATACCTGACCCAGGAAGATCCCACATGCTGTGGAGCAACTAAGCCTGTGCAACACAATTACTGAGTCTAAGCTCTAGAGTCCCAGAGCCACAACAACTGAAGCCTGTGCACCCTGGAGCCCGTGCTCTGCAACAAGAAGCTACCACAATGAGAAGCCCGTACATTGCAACCAGAGAAAAGCCACGCAGCAATGAAGACCCAGCACAACCAAAAATAACTAATCAATTTATTAATTAAAAAAATACAGCTATAAAGAGGATTTTCTGGCAGTCCAGTGGTTGGGACTCCATGCTTCCACTGTAGGGGACACGGATTCCACCCTTGGTCAGGGAACTGGGATCTCACAAGCCACAGAGCCAGAAAAAACAATGATACAGCTATGAATGACTAAGCATCAGAGGGTTGAAATACAACTGATGAAGTGAGAAAAAAAAGAAAAAATAATAACTCAACAATTCAAAAGAGAACAAGAACTAATCTATGTCCATCTGATTATGAGACCAAGTATTACAATTCTATTTTAGTCACTAAGACACAAATCCAACTGTATATATTATACCAACTATATAAACCAGGCAAAATACTAAATGCTATTTATTCTTAACAACTACTAATATTCATGGAGCACTTTCTAAGATCTAAGTACTATTCTAAGCAACCAACAAATTTATGTTTTACATATACACACACATTCATTTAATCCTCACAATAATGCTATGAAATAGTACCATTAGGCAAGAGAAGCTGAGTAACTCTCTTCTAATAACACACAACTGAAAAACAGCACAAGCTAGAAGTCAAGCCCAGGCAGCCTAGAGCCAGAGCCCACCAAGCTCCTCTGTCCATGGAATTCTCCAAGCAAGAATACTGGTGTGGGTACTCTCTGACATAAATTATAGCAGAATCCTCTATGACCCACATCCCAGAATATTGGAAATAAAAGCAAAAATAAATAAATGGGACATAATTAAAATTAAAAGCTTCTGCACAACAAAGGAAACTATAAGCAAGGTGAAAAAACAGCCTTGAGAATGGGAGGAAATAATAGCAAACGAAGCAACGGACAAAGAATTAAAATATATATCTCAAAATATCTCAATATATCTCAAAAATATATAAGCAACTCCTGAAGCTCAATTCCAGAAAAATAAAAGACCCAATCAAAAGGTGGGCCAAGGAACTAAACAGACATTTTTCCAAAGAAGACATAAAGATGGCTAACAAACACATGAAAAGATGTTCAACATCCACTCATTATCAGAGCAATGCAAATCAAGACCACAATGAGGTACCATTTCACACCAGTCAGAATGGCTGCTATCCAAATGTCTACAAGCAATAAATGCTGGAGAGGATGTGGAGAAAAGGCAACCCTCTTACACTGTGGCGGGAATGCAAACTAGTACAGCCACTATGGAGAACAGCGTGGAGATTCCTTAAAAAACTGGAAATAGAACTGCCTTATGACCCAGCAATCCCACTGCTGGGCATACACACTGAGGAAACCAGAATCAAGAGAGACACGTGTACCCCAATGTTCATCACAGCACTATATATACTAGCCAGGACATGGAAGCAACCTAGATGTCCATCAGCAGATGAATGGATAAGAAAGCTGTAGTACACATATACAATGGAATATTACTCAGCCATTAAAAAGAATACATTTGAATCAGTTCTAATGAGGTGGATGAAACTAGAGCCTGTTATACAGAGTGAAGCCAGAAAGTAAAACACCAATACAGTATACTAACACATATAAATGGAATTTAGAAAGGAAGGAAGGATAACCCTGTATGTGAGACAGCAAGAGACACAGATGTATAGAACAGTCTTTTGGACTCTGTGGGAGAGGGCGAGGGCGGGATGATATGGGAGAATGGCATTAAAACATGTAATATATCATATGTGAAATGAATCGCCAGTCCAGGTTTGATGCATGATACAAGGTGCTCGGAGCTGGTGCACTGGGATGACCCAGAGAGATGGGATGGGGAGGGAGGTGGCGGGGGTGGGGGGTTCAGGATGGGGAACACATGTACACTCATGGCGGATTCAAGTCAATGTATGGCAAAACCAATACAGTATTGTAAAGTGAAATAAATTAATTTGAAAAACACAAAAATCAGATCACTACAATTGTGGAAAATAAAACTGTCATTCTGTATTAAAAAAAAAAAAAAAAAGAATACTGGTGTGGGTAGCCATTCCCTTCTCCAGGGGATCTTCCTGATCCAGCAATCAACCCTGGGTCTGCTGCTTTGCAGATGGATTCTTTACCAGCTGAGCTACCAGAGAAGCCCAATAAGGGCTATATGCCAGGCAAAGTACTCATTGCTTTATATCCAATATCTCATTTGAATCGTCACAAAAATAGAACTTATTTTAAAGGTTTGTTATCACTACTGATGTATGAAAAAGGAAAGTAACCTGTAACTTGTTCAAAAATCACAAAACTCTTAAGGTTCCAGAACTGAGTCACAAACCTAGGTTTGTAGCTTCAAAAACAATGCTCTTTGCTACTATAATATATTAAAGTAAAGGATTTATACCAATATTTAGGATGACTTGTCAAAAGTCAACTTATACGCAAGCATCTATTTCAATGGACTCTTTGAAAACATATGGTTACTTTTCTAGAACTTTTCAGTAAGAAAGAACGCTTATTAAAAGTTCAAGCCCTTTCTAGGAAGTAGTTAAATCTTCCTGGAGTGAATGTATTCGCTACCTGAGAAATAATGACATAGTCAGCGCTCTGCTCCCTCTGGTTTCTCTCCTAACCTACTTACACCCATTCCAGGTAAAGCATTCCGTTATCGACCTCCTGCTTGGCCTGCAGCTTAGCTTGCCGATAAACCTCTGAAGTTTCCAGTTCACAGAGGCCCAGTTGCACAATATTAGGAAATGGCTGTCGTCCAAGAAGATGCCCATTTAAAGATAAAAACTCCTGGAAATTCTCACAGTCTGTACCATCCTATGAACAAAATAGAATTGCTTAGAAACATAACCAGAGCCAAGATCAGACATTTTTCTGTTTCTGTGATCTTGCCACTTTAAAGGCTTAAATATTCTCTATATGAGCTAAAATTAAATAGCCAACCATTAGGTAACAAATACACAGTGATCCTCTTCAGACTTTTAAACACAGGGTAAAAAAAAATCTCATTATCAAAGTACTGCTCTAACACATTCTTTTTCCTAAAAAAAAAAAGAAGAAAATCACTGAACAGTTTACTTTCCAGCTTTCTAATCTCAATCCTATCCACATTCCCAGTAGAATAGGCAAAATAATCAGACTAATCCAGATTAACATGAGGAAATTATTGCTCTTGACCTCTTCTATTTTGCTCATCCCCAATATTAAATGTAGAATTAAATGTATGTCCTTTAAGGACTTATTTTTAATATTAATATATACCTTTTCATCCATATATGCCTGTATTCCACAAATTCATGAATCAGATGAGCAGGGCCTACAAGTTCTGTTTTTGCTTTAATCCAATCCAGGGAAAACATTAAAGCACATAGTTCCTTTAAAAAAAAAAAAAAGTAAGATCAGGAGCACTATTAAAGAGATCAAAGCATTTTAAAATCTACCATCATTACCTTAACACTACTGAGAGAAACTTAGCAGATATCTAGAATTTAAGGACAAAAAGGAACATATCATTAATAATTCCAAAGAAACAGAAAATGAACCTCACAGCTTAACTCAAATTTCAGTTGGACTATTAAGACTTAAATATAAAACAAACTTCAAATGCCACCAGAAGATACAGATATTTACTATTTTTGTAACCCAGGGGTGAAGGACATTTTCATACACATGACACCAAAACAAAATATCAGAAAGAAAAACAGTGATGCATTTAACTACATATAAGCTCAAATCGTCAGTATGTTAAAAATCAATATAAATAAAATTTAAGACAAAAAAATAAAACAGAAAGAATTTATTTACAAATGTATGGTAGATGAGAACTTATTATCTTTTCTTATAAAAATTATAACAAGAAAAAAGACAAACACTCCAATAGAAAAATAGGTAAAGGCAATGGATGAGAGCCAACTCACAAAATAAAAAAAAAACAAATGGTCATGAATCTCACCAATAATCAAAGGGAAACAACAAAGATTTACAATTTATTATTATCAGATTTTTAAAGACTAAAAGGAATGATAAGATTAGCTAGAATCAAAGGAAATGGTCACTCTTGTACACTGCTGGCAGTGATGTAAATCAGAGCACTCTTCTAGAGGACAGTTTGTCAATCTACATTAAAATTCAAATGATGTATACATCGTCAACCTAGCATTACACTTATAAACGTGTCCTAAGAAAACAAGTCAGTTGTGTGTGCTTAAGTAATCTAACCATCCCCAAAGCAACTGACCAACCATAATGTAGCTATACAATTAAACAGTATACAGCTTTTAAAAATTATGTTTAAAAATTATTGGGACTTTCCTGGTGATCCAGTGGCTAAGACTCTGCCTTCCCAATGCAGAGGGCCCCATTTCAATCCTTGGAGAACTAGATCCTCCCACATGCCACAACTAAGACATTCACATGCTGCAACTAAGACCCAGAACAGCCAAATAAATAAATAATTTTTTAAGCATATAAAAAATGTTAGCTCGAAAGAAAATTATATCAGTCTATATTAACTGGCATGAAAAGATAACCATAAAATAAAATTAAGTAGAAAAAATAAAATATAAGACTATATTCCTATCAAGATCCCACTCTGGTTTTAAACAAGAGATGTGTGTATCTGAACAGCAAAATGATCTAGAAAACCACACACAAAAGCATTAGCAATGGTTGTGGTCTTCATTTAATTTTTTCTTCCATTTTCTAAAAAAAGTAAGCTACTATTTTTAAAAATCAAGGGAAAAGAAGGTTAAAAAAAATGAAAGGAACTGAATCCTATGACACTATCATACATATCAAATGTTTTTAAAAGGTGCATTGACCCAGTAATTTCACTTCAGGGCACTTCCAAAGGAAATAATACAGGTGTGAAGACAAACAAGAATTTCATTACATCATCATAAAGGGGGAAAAAACTGAAAACAACCTAAATGTTCAACAACTACAGTTTGGCTAAGTAAATTAGAGCACAGATATTTACTGGAATACCATCATTCCAATGTTGATAATTAAACAAACCATTTTGCTAGGTGGGAAAAAAAAGGCTACAATACACCATATTCATAATCAAGAGACAATATACCTTAGCATAGAAAAGTTATTCAAAGTACATGTTTTCTAAAATGTTAACATTTTGAATATGACTTCAAATATCATCTGTGTGCTGATGATCCCCAATTTTATTTTTATAACCTAACTTTCCCCAGGGGTTCAGGTTGGTATACCCAACTATATGCTCAATATTTTCAGTCAGATCTTAATATGTACACCAGACTTAATATATTCCAAACGAGTTCCTAATCTTCCCATCATCCCTGGAAAATACTTGTTTGACCCGCAGCTATTCCCATCTCAGTTCACGGCAACTCCAATCTTTCCACTGCACAAGCTTGAAGTTATCTTTGACTCCTTTTTCTCTTTCGATACACATCAAATTCTCAGCAAATCACGATGATCCCAACACTAAAATCATCACTTCCTTTCTCCATGTAGGCTTTTTCCTTCTTCTGAGCGCCTACTATCTCTTGACATAGGAGAAATCTATCTGTCCTGTATCAGTATCTCCCCAGCATGTAAGTTCAATGAGAGCAGGGACTTTGTGCCCGTGGTATGTTGTTCATAATAAAGAACAATACCAGTACACAACAGGCACTCCATTAACATTTACTGAATGAATATACTTTCCCAGCCTCCATTTCCTCTCAAAACTTAAAAACAAATCCATATCACCCACAAAGATAGTTACTGGTATGAAGTGAGTTAACTTTTAGGGGGTTCACTTACTGCAGTTACTAAGGTAACTGCAGGTAAAAACAGTTAACAAAAACTAAATTACACAGGGTATAACCCTATATTTACTAGTAAAAGAAAATTCTCAACATAAGACAAAATAAAAGTCAGACTGAAGAAAATAATGTTTCTTAATGAGTCATCTTACTTTGTGCATATTAGCACTGGCCATGTGATAGGCCAGAAAATTGTACCAATACATGCAATCCTCCTGATCTGGTGAAAGAGAATGTAACTGGTGATGCCTCTGGAACTGAGTGACCATCTTCTTGTGGAGATCCTGAAACCCAAATGAAACATTTCAGAAGACAGAAGCAGTTTCATAACCCAAGCATCACAGAAACCCCGTCTTCCAAAGCTATTTAAGAAGGTACAGGACTTTCCTGGTGGCACAGTGGATGGGAATCCACCTGCCAATGCAAGAAACATGGGTTAGATCCCTGCTCTGTGAAGATTCCACATGCCACTGAGCAACTAAGGCCATGAGCCACAACTCCTGAGCCCTCAGCTCTAGAGTCGAAAGCTGTAACTACCAAGCCCATGTGCTGCAACACTGAAGGCCGCACACTTAGAGCCCATACTCCACAAGAGAAGCCACCGTAACGAGAGGCCCACACACTGCAATAAAGAGTAGACCCCACTTGCTGCAACTTGAGAAAGCCCGTGCAAAGACCAAAATAAATAAAATTATATATTAAAGAAAAGGTACAGAGAATCTCCCCACAATATACACATTAATTACAAAAGGAAAAAACAGTAACTTTACAGTGGAGAAACTTTAACCAGGTAATCAATGTTACTATCACTGATGAACCATTATCAACACCCTGGGTACAATGCACTGAGAAGGACACACAGCACCTCTGTAGTGTTACTGCCAAAAATATATAACCTTGCTCTAGTCAAGAAAAAACATGAGACAAACCCAAACTAAGGAACACTGTACAAAATACCTGGTGAGTACTCTTCCAAAGGGACCATAGAAGAAAGCAAGCTGAGGCATTTTCCTAAATTTGAGTAAACTAAGGAAAGGACAATATTATGTAATATGTGAAACAGAATTGAATCTGACCTACATAAAGGACATTAATGGGAAAGCTGGCAAAATTCAAATAAAGTATCAGTTAACAGTTCTTTTCTCATTCTTGTTAGTCGCTCAGTCATGTCCGATTCTGTGCGACCCCATGGACTGTAGTCGGCCAGGCTCCTCTGTCCATGGAATTTCCCAGGCTAGAATACTGGAGTAGGTTGCCATTCCCATCTCCAGGGAAAGTAAATCACAGTAGTTAGTCAATGTTAATGTTCTGGCTTTGATAACTATATTACAGTTATTAAGATGTTAACGGGCTTCCCTGGTGGTGCAGAGGTTAAAGCGTCTGCCTGCAATGTGGGAGACCTGGGTTCGATCCCTGGGTCGGGAAGATCCCCTGGAGAAGGAAATGGCAACCCACTCCAGTATTCTTGCCTGGAGAATCCCATGGACTGAGGAGCTTGGTGGGCTACAGTCCACGGGTCGCAAAGAGTCGGACACGACTGAGCGACTTCACTTCACTTCACTTCAAGATGTTAACATGAGGGAAGCTAAGTAAAGGTATAGGCATAGAAACTATACTATTTTCTATACTAAAATTTTGTAAGACTTATCTATAAGTATAAAATCATTTCAAAATAAAAACTTAAAAAAAAAAAAGGAATGTACAGAGATGCAAGTACCTGAAGCTGGCTGCGATTCTTTTCAGTAAGGAAATCTACTTGCAGATCATGTAAATAATAAAGAAATGATTTTCCATTCCGGTCACAGAACAAGAGAGACTTATTAACAAATTCCTGTAATATGTCTTCAACTTCTTCCATTTCCAAGTCCCAGAGGATACATAACACCTAGGAATCATTTTAAGCATTTAATGTGCCACAATGTACAGTGAACCAGGATTGCAGATAAGAGATTAACACAAAAAAAAAATCATGTATTTAAATCCCTGAATAATATCTCCATTTGATAAGACGTTCAAATATGCATCAAGATAAAAGAGAAAGTTCTGAAGAAGTCAAATGTTTCTCCAGCTTCATGAAAATCACTGAGAAACAGGCAACTCACCTGAGTTCAATACCAAATCCTTGAAGGAAACTAAGAGTAATAGGATTTCTACATCCTCGACCCTACCTCCTCAGGCACACAGGTTTTATCTTGCTAATATCCTCTGTAACAATATCCTCAGTACTAAGCCAAAGCTTACATGCCAGAAATAAGGGGATGACAAAGATTGTTGATCCATCTATTACCTTTGTAGGCACCTTAACATCTTTCTGAAAGATGGAAAGGTCTGTGTAATAATCTTTGATGTCTTCTCTGAGCATTTCAACACTTATAGACATGGCTTCATCTAGAGCCTCATAGTCATAAGATGAAGATTTTCTTATCCTCTTAAATTGCTTATTCTGAAGTTGCCTGAGGTAGTACTCCCAGCGGTTGGGAAAATCTCGTAAAAGTGCACCAATTAAAGACACTACAAGAGGGGAACCAAAAAAAAAAAAAAAAATCACTGTGTTAATACTGTATCATTTCCAAATTACCACCAAGAATCAATCTGTCCTAAAGAAAGGATTTTTGTTGCATTCTATCCAAAGCCTTAAAATACATAACTCTTGGATTCACTTCAAGTATTTATTCTAAGGAAGTCACTAAAAATAAGAACTATTTCATTTAAGGATGTTAATTACAGCATTGCTCAAAATAGTAAAAAAATTTTAAATAACAACAGGGAAGTGACTGAATAAATTAAAGTATATCACAATATTATGCCACTGGTAAATTTTTTTCAAAAGATTTTAATGACAGAAAAATGCTCAAGATTTGCCATTAAATGGTTAAGACTGAAAATTATGGGAATTCCCTGATGTTCTGATGGTTAGGACTCCATGCTGTCAAGGGCATGGGCTATATCCCTGCAAAATAATTCAGGGAAATAAGATCCCACAAGTCAGAAGGCATGGCCAAAAAGTAAAAATAAAAGAAATAAAATCTCAACAAAAAAACAATTAAAGCTTGACTCTCACTATATTTTTTATTCTTTGAGAGCAAAGGCCATGTCTTCACCTTACCCCATGCATACCATATGTGTCTTCATTAACTATTATTTTAATCAATGAACAACAAAATATCACTATCCATTCAGGGTACCACAGAAGAACCTAAATACTAAATATTCTAGTGAAGTTTCTGAATGTCATGTGTTAAATTGTCATGGTCGAGGGTAGACAGAAGAAGCAAGAAGAAACCCAATCTCACAGACTCCAAAACAAAAACTACATTATAGAAAGTTAATCAGAATGAAAAAGCAAAGTTATGTGCCAGAAGAGACAAAACCACAAGAAAACAATGAAATGAAGTGGAAATAGGTAACCTTCTAGAAAAATAATTCACAATAATGATAGTGAAGATGATCCAGGATCTCAGAAACAAAATGGAGAAAATGCAAGAAATGTTTACCAAAGATGCAGAAGAACTAAAGAACAGACATGAACAATACACTAGAAGGAATCAGTAGCAGAATAACGGAGGCAGAAGAATGGAAAAATTTCCTGGAGGACATAATGGTGGAAATCACTGCTGCAGACAGAATATAGAAAAAGAATGGAAAAAAATGAAGAAAACCTAAGAGACCTCTGGGACAACATTACACACACCAGTGTTAGCATTATAAGGATCCCAGGATAAGAGGGAGCGAGAAAGGAGCCAAGAAAATATTTGAAGCCATAATAGCTAAAAACTTCCCTAACATTAAAAAGAAATAGTCAACCAAGCCCAGGAACAACAGAGTGTTCCAGGCAGGATGAACCCAAGAAGGAACACACTGAGACACACAGAAATCAAAATGACGAAAATTAAAGACAAAGATAAGCATTAAAAGCAACAAGGGAAAAAAGCTAAACAACATACAAGGGAACTCCCATCAGGTTATCAGCTGATTTCTCAACAGAAACTACAAGTCAGAAGGGAATGCAGAATATATTTAAAGTGATGAAAGAGAAAAACCTATAATCAAGAATACTCTACCCAGCAAGACTCTTGTTTAGATTTGATGGAGAAATCATCAAAAGCTTTCCAGACAAGCAAAAGTTAAGAGAATTCAGCATTACCAAACCAGCCTTACAACAAATGCTAGAGGAACTTTTCTAGGCAGGAAACACAAGAGAAGGAAAATACCTACACAAAATAAAGCCAAAACGATTAAGAAAATGGTAATAGGATCATATATACTGATAATTACTTTAAATGTAAATGGATTAAATGCACCAACCAAAAGACATAGACTGGCTGGGCAGATGAAAATCTGAGCATGTATGCATTGGCACTTATCACGTCATTCTACATAACCCCCCCAATTTTATGTAATTATTTTATATTGTTAGGTTATGTTTCCACTATGGCTTGCAACTGCAATTATCTGTTATTTTTCATCTGGCTATTGATTGTGAAAACTGATAAACATCTTTTACTGTTGCAATTATATAACTATTATTCACTTAATACCACTGTACCATGATTAGTCAACAGAAAATAACAAAATTCTATTATCACTAAAACTACCATTTAATAGAAAAACCTGTAATCACTTTTAAAATTCAGATACGTATCGAATTATGTAGGAATTTTTTGAAAAATACAAATGCCCAGGTATTGCTTTTTTTTGCCAAAGCTCCAGATGTGTTTCTAATGAGAAGTCATATTTAAAAACAACTGGACTATGTGATGACCTCTTACTTTTACCTAGTTTTTCACTTTTTCTATTTCATATTCAGTGCTCCACTTCACTTAGTTTGTG
The DNA here is from genome assembly GCA_006408695.1 of Aepyceros melampus. NCBI lineage: Eukaryota > Metazoa > Chordata > Mammalia > Artiodactyla > Bovidae > Aepyceros > Aepyceros melampus. The sequence goes on along the minus strand of SJXQ01002840.1, from coordinate 26,509 downwards.
TTTTCCAATTTCATCTTTTTTGTTATAGTCTTCTCAAGCCTTTATCAAGTGTAGTAGAAAAGCTTTTGTATACATATATAAATCATATTCAAAAGCAGAGACATTACTTTGCCGACTAAGGTCCGTCTAGTCAAGGCTATGGTTTTTTCAGTGGTCATGTATGGATGTAAGAGTTGGACTGTGAAGGCGGCTGAGCACCGAGGAATTGATGCTTTTGAACTGTGGTGTTGGAGAAGACTCTTGAGAATCCCTTGGACTGCAAGGAGATCCAACCAGTTCATTCTGAAGGAGATCAGCCCTGGGATTTCTTGGGAAGGAATGATGCTGAAGCTGAAACTTTAGTACTTTGGCCACGTTATGCGAAGAGTTGACTCATTGGAAAAGACTTTGATGCTGGGAGGGATTGGGGGCAGGAGAAGGGGACGACAGAGGATGAGATGGCTGGATGGCATCACCGAACTCAATGGACGTGACTTTGAACTCCAGGAGTTGGTGATGGACAGGGAAGCCTGGCGTGCTGTGATTCATGGGGTCACAAAGAATCGGACACGACTGAGCGACTGAACCGAACTGAATAAATAGTATGCGTTAATATATATTTTATAAAAATTATGAATTTTTTCCTAGCTCAAAAATTTGTGAAATTTTTATTCCACTTGTTTGACTTGGTATGAATAGAATGCTAGATTTCTAGTTCATATTCACTCAAAATTTTGCGGTTGTTTAGTTTATTTTGGCATCTAGTATTACTGCTAAATATCAACTTCTGCTTATTGACTACACTAAAGCCTTTGACTGGGGGGATCACAACAAACTGTGGAAAATTCTTAAAAAAGATGGGAATACCAGACCACCTTATCTGCCTCCTGAGAAACCTGTATGCAGGTCAAGAAGCAACAATTAGAACCAGACATGGAATAACAGATTGGTTCAAAATTGGGAAGGGAGTACTATATATTGTCACCCTGCTTGTTTAACATGTATGCAGAGTACATCATGCAAAATAGACGAAGCACAAGCTGGAATCATGATGCCGGGAGAAATATCAATAACCTCAGATATGCAAATGACACCACCCTTATGGCAAAAAGTGAAGAGGAACTAAAGAGCTTCTTGATGAAAGTGAAAAAGGACAGTGAAAAAGCTGGCTTGAAACTCAACATTCAAAAAACGAAAATCATGGCATCCACTCCCATCATTCATGACAAACAGACAGGAAACAATGGGAACAGTGAGAGACTTTCTTTTCTTAGGCTCCAAAATCACTGCAGCCATGAAATTAAAAGACGCTTGGTCTATGGAAGAAAAACTATGACAAACCGAGATAGAATATTAAAAAGAAGAGACATTATTTTGCCAACAAAGGCCCACAGAGTGAAAGCTATGGCTTTTCCAGTAGTCATGCATGGTCCAACAGAGTTAGACCATAAAGAAGGTTGAGCGCTGAAGAATTGATGCTTTTGAACTGTGGTGTTAGAAAAGACTCTTGAGAGTCCTTGGACTGCAAGAGATCCAACCAGTCCATCCTAAAGGAAATCAATCCTGAATAGTCACTGGAAGGACTGATGCTGAAACTCTAATACTTTGGCCACCTGATGCAATGAGCTGACGTTAGAAAAGACCCTGATGCTGGGAAAGATTGAAGGCAGGAGGAGAAGGGGACAACAGAGGACGAGATGGTTGGACGGCATCACTGTCTCAATGGACATGAACTTGGGTAAACTCTGGGAGCTGGTGATGGACAGGGAGGCCTGGCAGTGCAGCAGTCCCTGGGGTTGCAAAGAGTTCAGGCACGACTGAGCAACTGAACAATAATTACTGCTAAAAGTCTAGAAAATGCATTATATTAGTGATTTAAAAACAAAATGAGGCTTGAAAACTTTTAATCCGATTCTGAGAAGATAAAGAATTACTGCTGTGGAAAAAAAACAAAACAGGAAATTAACATGTGACAGTATTAACTAAAATACAGATTTTGTTCAAATTTCACAAAATTTTATGCTAATGTCCATCATTTGTTTTCACAGCTTATTCAAGACTCCACACTGTATTTAATTGCACTGAACAGCTTCAGCTGCATGCAACAAATACTGATAAATTCTCTTTTCATTTTTATTCTATTACAAATAATTTTAAATTTTCCTTGCTATGGACTCTTAGATACACTCATTTAAATGCAGACATTTAATTACCAAATACGTAGGATTTTTTTCAAGTATCTTTCATATTAATTTCTCATTTGGGTTTTAATTTCTCATTTAAATATTTTCTTCTCTGCAATCACCCTGTTTTTTTAGTCTTCTAACTTTATTGAGACTTTCAATACTAAGTCAAAGATCTCTCTTGGTAAATGTCACATTGCACTTGAAGTGTGGGTTATTTTCAAATACCTTTTGATATTGATTTCTAACATAATTCCACAGTGTTAAGAGAACAGACTCTGTATGATTTCAATATCTTTAGACCATGAAATTGTGTACTTTTTTTTATGTCCTGGTTATATTCCAGTGTCTCCTAGTTTATAGTCCATGGGAATTTGAATAGAATTTGTATTCTATTTTTGTAAAAAAAAAAAAAAAAAAAAAAGTAAATTGTTCATTCTCTATTAACTCCCTCATACACCAAATAATTAATTATACCTTTACATTCTTGTATAATACTGTGAGCTTGTTCTGGCAAATCTGCTTTCTTCATATTAACAAAAAGGGATAAAATTTCAAGTCCCTTTTCTTTTCCCAAACCACTCTCCACAGGCACTACATATTTAGGACCTGCAAAATCACCAAGACATAGTAAGCAATTTGGTATGCCAAATATTTAAATGTAATTGAATCATCATAAAAAGAAAATAATACTTACCCATTACTGAATCTGTAACATCTTATCTCTGGTTGTGAGAAGAATTTGACACTGATTGTCAAAAGCTTTTAACACCCAAGGATCCCAAATATCATCCAAGATCAATAAAGACCTTAATAAGAAAAAAACTGTATTGAGCCACTAATGACATTTATTTTAAACTTCCTTTCAAAAAAAAGGAAACGGCATGCCAGGGTGTTTTAGTTTTTTTTAACTTAAAATATTTTTTTAAAAAGATGTCTATATTGGTTGTTCTTCTCTTTGGTATCCCTTATATAATATACCAATAAGAAGATTTAGAGACTTCCCCTTCCTTCCACCTCAAATCATTTAATATGAAAGTTAAGGGACTTACAAAAAGTGAACTGTGAATACCATGTAAATATTAGAAATAAGCCTCCTAGCATCTAAAAATAACTATCCAAATAAGGAGATTTTTCCAATTTCAACTTTAAGCGCTCAAACAAAACAAGAATTGGGCTTAGGTTAGCATTAGAAAGCATCACAGAACAATGACAATATTTGACCATTTTTTAGCAATTTCATATGTTCCAACCTAACAGAATGCATCAGCAAATACTATTTTTCACTTGGGCTTTTTTTCCATCCAAGAAATCAATTTGTTTATGCATAATGACAAAGAACCTCTGTGCTAATTCCTAACTGGTCCCTCCAAAAACTCTTTTATGTATGAACAAATACAACTAAAACCTGACAGCATAATTATACACTAGCATTTTTATCTGGCTGGCAGACTACTTCTGTACACTACAAAAAAAGACTCTAGGAATATACACAGATTGGAAAATTATAAAAGCATAAACCAAAATGATGCTGAGTAACAAAATGACTACCTTTATATAACATGGTCTGATATATCTGAGAGTGGTTACAGTAATTTCCTGAACAGAAATCATTTTTATTTTTGCAGAGAAAGAAAGAAGGACTAAGGAGAAGTTACTGAGCAAGAAAAGAGGAAGTGATTAGTGGTCTCAATCCTACTTCTCCATGAAAAGAGATACTAGTGACTATCAAGGCAAGGCAAGATAATGGAGTTATCTAGTAAAGAAACCAGAGAGGGGGGAGTCTGCTCTCTGTAATGAGTACGATCATAATTACTAGGAGGTTTTTTTCCAAAAATTATTCCTCTTCCCCAATATCCTGATATGAATCCTCTTACCAATTTGGGGATCACTGCCATACTCCAGCCACTGTTACACATGAAAGCATACAGCATCACTAGGTGCATCAGGGCAATAAAAATATTCAGAGCCATTACCTAATTCTCACCCAATTTAATGCTACACTCACAAGGAATGCTTTATTCATCTTTTGTAGCATTTGACCCAGAACCTGGCATAACACTCACTGTTGGTTAAATGAACATATGAAAGAAGGGCTGCTAGATCACAGAAACCAAATTATTGACTAAATCCTTTAACTCTTAAGAAAGGCAACAACTAAGTTTCTGTCTCCCTCTGGTTAATGAAAATTATGAAATAGCTGGTAATACTTCCTGGCACATAATTATAATGGTATTTATTTAATAAAGTATTGAGATAAAAGAAACTACTCAAGTATAGGGAAGTAGAAGAGTTACATGTATACCCAAAAACTGAAATAACACAACAGAAGGATCCCATTAAATAAAAATCTTTCCTGACTCCGTCTTTCATAAGTTGCCGACATTTATTCTGTCCTTTGTTCTATGTTAATCTATTAGAAATAATGGTTTCAAGGTAAAATGTTTGCATTTTTCTAATAAAGACCACCTACTTAGGAAATATTTCTTAAGAGCCTACAATGGTACACAAGAGAGAACATGGCAGGTATTATGCAAACGCTAGTGGCAACCACTTCTTTTTTTTAAATACAAGAGAAAGAGCAGAAAAGCAACGGTTCTTTTTCAATCTTCCACCCAAGAGCAAGAAAAGGTTATGATGTTCTCCAGATGTCAGTAGTTAAGTCTCACTGGGACTTCACACATCAACTGAATACGACCATCTGTACCTTGGATGTTTGCGCAGCATCAGAATGCGGAGACGGTCTTTAGCCTCTTCAATATAAGTGGAAGCCTCCGGGAGAAGCTTTCATCCTGATCCAATCGTGCGCAAAGGTTCTGTAGCTTCATCAGAAGCCCGGGTTTGTCCTGTTTCCCAACTGACACCCAATGCACGCCCCCTGGGAAACAATCTGGTGAGGAAAAGGAAAATAAATTTAAGGTCTTTAACCAGGAGTTCCCCTTTGAAAGATTTTACTGATAAGCAGCAGTAAAGATTTGTTCCAATCTTCAATTTCATCACATCTTCAAACTTCTCTTGATTCAGAGTATATATTTTGTTTGTAGGACTATTATTGAGCTTCAGAGCCCAAACCTAAGAAAAGCTGAAGATGTGAATAATCTGAAGTTTGGTGTTACTCTGCTACATATCAGTAAAATCTTACCAAACAAAATTTCAAATCTTTGTCCTGTGTCCTCAATGATTACTGTACAACAGTTTCTCAACAGAAGCACTCTGGACATTTTGGGCCAGATAATTCTTTGTTGTGAGGAAACTGTCTTTAGCATTACAGGATGTTTAGCAGCCTCCCTGGCCTCTATCCACTAGATGCCAGCAGCACTTCCTCTCCCCAGTTATGTCAACCCAGCAGCACTTCCTCTCCCCAGTTATGTCAACCAAAAATGTCCCCGAAGTTTGTTACATATCCCCTGAGGGGGAAAAAAAACCACCTCTGAGAACCACTGATGTGGTTCCTGGGAACACATAACTAGTTCATTATGGCTCTCATATAGAGACTTTAAGTAAGAAGTTAGGCTCAAGTCTGGCTCTATTGCTTATTAAGTAGCTATGATACCTTTAGCAAATCACTAACTTCAATTTCAAATACAATACTAGAATAAGACTGTTTACCCCTGCCTATTTCAGTTACTATAAGAAATTAATATATATGTGATTTGGCTATGTTAAAAGGTTATGACAGGATTATTAGTGATATGGATGAGACCACCTTTCATATAATTAAGCTTTGAACTAGTAAGCATTAGAATAAGAACAGACATTATTATTACTGCTACTGTCAACTGAATCATCATCATTTTTGTTAATCAAGCCATGTGTGCTAAGTCTCTGTCCGACTCTGTGTAACCCTATGGGCCAAAGCCGCCAGGCTCCACTGTCCATTGGATTTCCCAGGCAAGAACACTGGAGTGGGTTGCCATTTCCTTCTCCAGGGGATCTTCCCAACCCAGGGACCGAACCCATGTCTCCTGCACTGGCAGGTGGATTCTTTACCACTGAGCCACCAAGGAAGCCCAAAACAATGATTACACATCTACTAAATAAACTAAGTAAAACTGCCAAAGTATGATCATGAATTTAAACTGAAGTTCAGTTAGTTGATTTTCTTCTGCAAAGAAGACAGAAATAAAGTCTGGATGAAGCAACAGGAAGCACAAAGAAGGCATCAGCTTTCATTCAAGATAAGGAGAAAACTAAAGAGTATGTACTGAGGAGCAACTGAATAATAGGCAATAAAAATCTAGGCCCAAGGCTGAGAGGGGGCTGATGGGACAAACACTAAGGATAATATGCTATTAATAGATAAGACTCAGAAAACTGTAGTGAACTTGAAAAATAGAATAGATGGAGGTAGGCAGGGTGGAATAGAATTTTATAGTCAAGATTTCAAAAGTGGTATCATTTCTGGTAATGCCAAAGGCCAAGATCCAACCTGTGATCAGTAAATTATATGGCTGAAGGAGAGTGAATAAAATGGTCACTGTAGATACATAAGTCAAGGAACTGAGAGGTCAAGGTTTTGGATGACTCATCCACACAGATATCAAATCACTAAGATCACCAGCAGAAGGAGGACTTAAATTTATAACTAAGAACTCCAATTATCAGTCAATCAGAGGGCTATAACATAACCGGGAAAGATTAGAAAAATGAACTCCAAAGGACAAAAAATTTAGCTGGAAAAAGGAGTATTAAAGGCCCAGATGAGGCAACAAAGAGCAAAAAAAGCATCCACCCATTTCTTGGTGCTGAAATATGTGAAACATAAAGGGAAAAGGGTTACCACATCACTGAAAAAGGCTATAGAGAGGAGATATCCTCAGGAAAACTGCCCCGTTTCACATATTACAAGGAGGTCTAAGAAGGGTTGATGACATAGAGGAGCTTCCTGACCACAGAGGACGAAATCTAGAAGGCACAGCAGAGGCTTGGGAATGAGAGGAAAGGACCTAGATCAGAATTTGGCAATGAAATGGGTAGTAATGACATGAGAATCTAAAAGACAAATGACCAGAAGAAAGAACTCTACGTAACTGAGGTAAGGCAGGGCTGTTAAGCATGGTCTGATTACCAGTGCCTATGTCTTAGATGAAGGTAAACAAGTCCCACACTTTGTTTTTTATTTTGGCTGCACTGGGTCTTTGTTGCTGCATGCAGGCTTTCCCTAGTTGAGGCCACTGGGGGCTACTCTCTAGTTGCAGTGTGCAGCCTTCTCATTGGGGTGGCTTCCCTTGTTGCAAAGCATGGACTCTAGATCATGAAGGCTCAGTAGTTGCAGCACACGGGCTTAGTTGCTTCGAGACATGTGTGATCTTAGTTCCCCAACCAGGGATTGAACCCCACTGGAAGGTGGATTCTTAACAACTGAACTACCGGGGAAATCCCAATGAGTCTTACTCTTTCCTCCTGAAAGCTTACTGAAGTTCTCTAGGCTTGTTAAAGTCAACAGTTATGAAACAGTAAATCCCTGGGGCTTTGCTTAGTCCTACAGCTGTGTTCTGTGTTAGTGACAGTGTTCAGTCACTCAGTTGTGTCTAGCTCTTATGTGTATGTACATGTGTGTAAATGCACAGGAAAAAGTTTGGGAAAACTCACTCTAAACTGTTAACCATGACTATCTCTGGTGAAGAATTTAGGAGAAAGGAAAGGAGGACAAGTGAAAAGAAATTTTACTTCATTTTAAATGAAAATACTACTACTGTAATATTTAACACAGTTTTAAACTACATGCTGCTCCTAAGGGGTTTTTCTTTAATTTGTGCTTTCTACTTAAGATTTTTCAAACTCATCCTAGGGTTCAAGACAAGGTAAAGAAAGTAGCCAGACACAATGGATAGTGAACTCTGCAGATTTAAATTTAAATACCTGCTGTTGCTACTAAGTCGCTTCAGTAGTGTTCGATTCTGTGCGACTCCACAGATGGCAGCCCACCAGGCTCTGCCGTCCCTGGGATTCTCCAGGCAAGAATACTGGAGCGGGTTGCCACTGCCTTCTCCAAAACACCTACTATCTACATCAAAGGTCCCTCTCCTAATCTTAGAAGTAAATTAGGGCATTACTAACATATGCAAGAAAAATAATAAATTATTGCTTGGAGAGAAAGACAAACAGGACTATTCCCTGCTAGTCCAGTGGTTAAGACTGTGCTTTCGTTGCAGGAATGTGAAAGTTAAGTCACTCAGTCGTGTCTGACTCTTTGGGACCCCATGGACTGTAGCCTACCAGGCTCCTCCATCCATGGGATTTTCCAGGCAAGAGTATTGGAGAGGGGTGCCATTTCCTTCTCCAAGGCACAAGTTTGATGCCTGGTCAGAGAACTAGGATCCTGAATACTTCATAGTGTGGTTAGGGGAAAAAAAAAAAAAGACCAAAAGACCAACTGATCTGCAAATCTATCACTGGGAGCATAAATTTCACATTTCAGAAAGAATCCAAACATCTTGAATGTGGGCACAAGAGGGAGCAATTTAGCCTTGAATGAGGCTTGTACCTATAATTCACTCAAGAGAAATTTAAACAAAAAAAAAATCTGCCTTTATTCAGAGAAAATTAACCCATCCTACTCTCACAAGAGGTTTATTGCAGTAGCAATTAATAATCTAATAGCATCAGGGTAGTCCTGGGAAGGAAGGAAGCAGACAGACAGCCTCTAAAGAAAACTTCCATGTCCTAGAAACAGCACTGAAATACAATCATGTAAATGGTAGAAAAATTCTTCAACTCTTTTAATTCATCAAATTAAATGGCTGAACTTTCAAAAGGAAACCTGGTTTCTTAAAAATACATAGACAGAAATAGTTAAGAACTTAATAGTGTTCATCAATTTATACTGAACACCACCCTAAGGTAACATTTCTATAAATACCAGTTTTAATGAAGTTTGTAACCCATAGTTACCTGTACTTTCAAAAGAAAAAATAAGGTTTTATAACAATGGCAAAATCTAATATTTCTATATTTTAGACTAGACAAACTCCGGAGATTAAAATTCATCTTTGTTGTTGTTGTCTTTCAGTCATGTCCAACTCTACCTTTAGCGAAGTATCTACTCTTGAACTAGTGGATATGCAAAAGCAGACTTCAGATTAAAGAGCTAAATATGAATGCTAAGACTACAATAGGACTCTTGCTGTCAGTCGCTAAGTTGTGTCCGACTCTTTGCGACCCCATGGACCCCACGTCAGGCTTCCCTGTCCTTCACTATCACCGGGAGTTTGTTCAGACTCATGTCCATTGAGTTGGTGATGCCATCTAACCATCTCAACTTCTGTTACCCCCTTCTCCTTCTGCCCTCAATCTTTCCCAGAGTCAGCTCTTCAAGTCTGTCAGCCACAAAGTATTGGAGCTTTAGCATCAGATCTTCCAATGAATATTCAGGGCTGATTTCCTTTAGGATTGACTGGTTTGATCTCCTTGCTGTCCAAGGAACTCTCAAGAGTCTTCTCCAGCACCACAATTAGAAAGCATCAATTTTTTGGTGCTCAGCCTTCTTTATGATCCAACTCTCACATCCATACCTGATTACTGTATAATAATAATAATACTGGAAAATAGGACTACTTAAAATTCAGGAAGCACAAATTAGAAGGCAAAAAAAGTTGACTAATCTGACTACACCAGAATTAAAGATTTCTATTAAGGACATCTAGGACAAAGTTAATACAGATGATATAAGGCGAAAGTATTTACAGAGTCTAAAACCAGTAAGTCCTACTATCTATACTATTCAAGAAACTCCTGAAAAGCAACAAGATGGAAAAAACATCAGAATTAAAGATTTCTATCAAGGACATCAAGGACAAAGTTAATACAGATGATACAAGGAGAAAGTATTTACAGAGTCTAAAACCAGTAAGTCCTACTATCTATGCTGCGCTGCTTCTAAGTCACTTTAGTCATGTCCGACTCTGTGCAACCCCATAGACGGCAACCCACCAGGCTCTGCCGTCCCTGGGATTCTCCAGGCAAGAACACTGGAGTGGGTTGCCATTTCCTTCTCCAGGGCGTTAAAGTGAAGTCACTGAGTCGTGTCCAACTCTCAGCAACCCCATGGACTGCAGCCTACCAGGCTCCTCCGTCCATGGGAGTTTCCAGGCAAGAGTACTGGAGTGGGGTGCCATTGCCCTCTCCCCTACTATCTACAGTATTCAAGAAACTCCTTAAAAGCAACAAGATGGAAAAAAAAACAATGATGTGGTATCATTGACATCACAAATGATATCAATAAACTCCATAACAAGGAAACTCAAAAAGCTAAAAAACTTATAAATGATCAAGCTCAAGTTATCACAGAAATAGAAACTAAGATATCATTTTACATCTGCTAGCTTGTCAATCTCAAAAATGGAAGATAACCTAATATTACTAGAAAGTGAGGACATAGGAGTCATCACATGTTACTAATAGGAATGCAGAGATAGGAGGGCAATCAAATCTGGTATTTATATACCCTGTATATTTATAAAGAATATAGATTAAGTAGGCTTCTCAGGTGGCACTAGTGGTAAAGAACCTGCCTGCCAATGCAGGAGACATAAGACATGTGGGTTCAATCCCTGGGTCAGGAAGATCCCCTGGAGGAGGACACGGCAACCCACTCCAGTTTTCTCACCTGGAGAATCCCATGAACAGAGAAGCCTGACGATTACAGTCCAGAGGGTTGAAGAGAGTCAGAAATGACTAAAGTGACTTAGCACACACATGCACACATATATTAAATACATCAGAATGATCACCTATGGGGAGGTATGATTCTGTGATTAAATATATATATTTGATCTTTGTCACTATTCCTAGCACATAGCTCTAAATCCCTTGTAACTTCCCATGTGAGAGCCTTAGGTGCATCTTTTAACAGTTTTGTTCCCAGTTCTTGAAACTGCTCCAGGGTATAAAATGAAATGGTGTCTTATGTTCATATGATAAGCCCCTTTCAAATACACCTGAGTTTATGTTAATAAAGTAATTTCTGGGAAGTCTCTAAATACCTAGGGATTTAGGGGAACCTTGCCAGGGGAATCAAACACTTGATTAGTACTGGAACTTTCAGTCCCACCTCCAGACCTCTGGGGAGAAGGGAGTGGTTAGAGATTGCATTCAATCACAAATGATTTAATCAACTACACCTATGTAACCGGAAACTCTGTAAAAAACCAAAAGGGTGAGATTCAGAGCATGTGGGTTGGTGAACACGGGGAGTACACAGAGTGATGCATCCAGATGGGGCACAGGGACTCCACACCCTTTCCCACATAGCATGCCTGACACTCCTCTTCTGTCAGGCTGTTCCAGAGTTTTATGCTTGTATGCATGCGTGTGTGCTAAATCCCATCAGTCACATCTGACTCTTTGCAAACTTATGGACTGTAGTCCACCAGGCTCCTCTGTACATGGGATTCTCCAGGCAAGAACACTGGAGGCGGTTGCCATTACCTCCTCCTCCAGGGGATCTTCCCAACCCAGAGATCAAACCTGCATCTCTTAATCTCCTGCATTGGCAGGAGGGTTCTTTACCACTAGCGCCACCTGGGAAGCCCTTTATGCTTGTCGAATAAACCAGTAATCTAGTAAGTATAGTTCAGCAGCACAGCTAACAACCTGGACTGGCAACTGTCATCTGAAAGGGTGGGGGTGGGGGCAGGCTGGTGTGATCTGATGTTATCTCCGGTAGGTAGCATCAGAAATGAATTAAATCATAGGACTCTCAGCTGGTATTGAAGAATTGCTGGATATATGGAAAACTCATATATCTAGTGTCAGAAATGAAGTAGTGTTGTAGTTGCATAGAGGAGACACAAAGGAGGAGTGTGTTTTCCTTTAGAGGAGGGAAAGGGAAATGAGAATGGGATTTTTTTAAAGGAAATGTACACACTAAGAAACTCAGACAGACTTAATATGAACATAAGCTGTAAATTAAAGATATGATTTACTCATCCCTCTGTACTTGAGATCTCACTAACACTTATTAGGAATACGAATTAAGCTCATTATACACTAGAAAACTGCCAGTATCCCTGACCTTTTCTTAAAACAAAGTGGTTAAAATCTACTCCAAGACTACATTTTATATAATATGATTCTTGGGTAATTAATTCCATAGGTTGTTGGTCAATTTTAACCTCTAAAATTGAAAATTCACCCCAATAATATCGAGTGATTTAAATAGTATTAAAGAGCACTTTTAACCCTAAAATTGGTATATTATACATATTTTAAAGGAAATTTATGATTGTATTGAAATAAAAAAACATTACTTCACACTAAAGAAATTTAAACCAATTTTATCCTGAAATATCCTTGGTGATCAACTTTGCAGGAGAGGTTAAAAAAAAGTGAATAAATAAATCCTTGGCCCTGAGATTTGCATAGCTCTGAGTCACCTAAAACTTCTCCATGAAAACAAGACAGAAAAACCAGGGTTTAGGAATCAGGCATATTTCTGACAAGAGTATGATCAACACCATTAACAAAGGCTGTGACGTATAAATTAAAACCAGGTGTGTACAAAAGCTGTGCCCCAGCCTCCACCTTTCTAAAACTCTCAGGTGCTTACCATTTATTCCACTCATTGTGTCATCCCATCATAAACTTTGCTTTTTTTTTTTTTTTTGCTGCCCTGGGTCTTCTCTCAGGCTTTCTCTAGTTATAGTGAGCAGAGGCTACTCTCTAGGTGTGGTGTGTAGGCTTCTATTGTGGTGGCTTCTCTTTTTGCAGAGCACGGGTTCTAAGGCAAACAGGCTTAGTTACTCCTCAGCATGTGGAATCTTCCTGGACCAGGCATCAAACTTGTGTCACCTGCATTGGCAGATGGTTTCTTAACTACTGGGCCACCAGGGAAGTCCTCCTCACAAACTATTTTAACTGGTGATTATATATTGTAAACAACAACAAAAAATATTAACCACTAGAAGTTGGGAACTATCTTTTTAAATTCCCCATAATCACTAATGGATGGAGGCAACCAAAGACTGAGGACACTATGTGAAATTCCTGCTAGGAATACCCTGAGAACCCACGGGACTCATTCAGGTCAGCAGTGCACCTGCCAAATGTCTAAACTCTCTTCTGCAGTCTGACCTTCCTCACCCTGGTAACTACCCAACTCCCTCCCCACCTTCTCTACTCTCCCATCCTTGCTGAGGTCGCCTGCCAAACTCGTTTCTATTCTTCAAACTCCAGCTAAAATGTCATCTCATTCAGGAAGCCTGGCCTGCTCATTCTCTTCCCCTGATGGAAAGCATCCTTCCTTTATTCTAACTTTGTAGGTACCTTATATTTGTTTCTAATGTTCAGTTTATCATATGTATCATAGTTAACCTGTCTTCCTCTCCTACCAGACTGTAAGTAAATTTCTTAGATGCATAGGCTATGCTTTCTTTCTGGATTTTGCCCAAAACAGTGCCAAAATCCTTAACAGATTCTCAAACACTGACTACACGAATATTTGAAGCAAGGAAAATCAGTTGCCAGATATCTAATGAATCTATAAAGCCTGCCTGGAAAAATTCATTGGTTGCTACAGTCAACTTCCAATTTTTTTTTCGTGGAGTTACATATAAGTTACTAAAGATTTTTATTTTTAAAGGTAAATAAATGCTAGAATTAACTGCAGAAATCAAATTCATATTAATGATGCAGGATGCCAAATACAAGAAAGAATCACTCCAGGAAGTCATTAATGGAACTGCGTTTCCAACAATCTTCCCTACAGCACTCTACAAGAACACTGCACTGCCAGGAAGCTATGTTAGTACAGTACTGTTGAAAGGTAGGGATACAAGCTGAACAACCTTTCAATATACTTTTTCAACCATACAATTCCCTCAATTATTAAGATGGGGGGCAGTCAAGGGGAAGGACTTTCCTGGTGGTCCAATGGTTTAGAATCCACCTTGCTAGGCAGAGGACTCAGGTTCGATCTCTGGTAGAGGAACTAAGATCCCACATGCCAAGGAGAAACTAACCCGTGAACCACAACTACTAAATCTGAGAAACACAACTACTGAGTCTGAGCACAACTGGAAACACCTGAGCACCACAATGAAACATACTACATGATGCAACTAAGACCCTACGCAGCCAAATAAATTTTTAAAATTTGAATTAAGATACAAGGGAACTAGTTTCATTCCAGGGTTGCTGCTGCTGCAGCTAAGTCGCTTCAGTCATCTCCGACTGTGTGTGACCCCCTAAACGGCAGCCCACCAGGCTCCCCCGTCCCTGGGATTCTCCAGGCAAGAACACTGGGGTGGGTTGCCATTTCCTTCTCTAACGTGTGAAAGTGAAGTCGCTCAGTCGTGTCCAACTCTGTGTGACCCCACGGACTGTAGCCCACCAGGCTCCTCCATCCATGGGATTTTCCAGGCAAGAGTACTGGAGTGGGGTGCCACTGCCTTCTCCGCATTCCAGGGTTAATGAGTGCCAAATGATAACACATGAACTTATTGGCCTGAGTAGTCAAGCCTCATTGTGACAGGTGAGGTAGAAAATTAAATTCAAATTTAATCCCCTGTGGTAGGTAGAAAACTGCCCCTTCCCTCCAGATGATGAACACAACCTATTCCACAGAATTTGTATATATGGCCCCTTATACAGCAAAGAGAGACTTTGTAAGTGCAATTAAATTAAGGATTTTGAGATGACATTATCCTGGATTATCCATTTGGCCCAATATAATCACAAGGGCCCTTGTAAGAGGGAGCCAAGAAGGTCAGAGCAGATCTGATGACAGAAGCAAAGATCAGAGGAGAGAGAAAGATCTGAAGATGTTATGCACTGCCAGCTTTGAAAATAAGAAAAAGGACTGGAGGTAAGGAATGCAGGGCACCTCCAGAAGGAGGGAAACGGAAGGGAAAGGATTCTCCCTGAGCCTCAAAAAGGAGTTAAGCACTGCTGACACTTTCATTTTAGCCCAGTAAGAGCTATTTGATTTTCTGACCTCCAGAACTACACGGTAATATTTGTGTAGTTTTAAGCCACCAAAGGTTTGGTAATTTGTTGTATCAGCAATAGGAAGCTACCATGGACTGCCGTCCATGGGGTCGCTACAAGTCAGATACGACTGAGTGACTTCACTTTCACTTTTCACTTTCATGCACTGGAGAAGGAAATGGCAACCCACTCCAGTGTTCTTGCCTGGAGAATCCCAGGGACGGGGGAGCCTGGTGGGCTGCCATCTATTGGGTCGCAGAGCCGGACACGACTGAAGTGACTTAGCAACAGCACCAACACCTAAACAATATCTTCTTAGCCAGCAATGGTAATCAAAACTTACCTTCTAGGAAAGAATGATCTCGAACAGCTTCTGCAGCCAATACAGATTTCCCACAACCTGCCATTCCATATATGGTGACCCATCCCGGTTCACCATTCAGTTTGGAGAGCTTCTGCTGAATTGCATTCACTAGCTTCTTCCTAGTAACAAAAACAACGGGCCTCTGTGGTACTCCACCTTCACACAGGACTGTCCTTACTGAAATCCAAAACAAAACAAGCATGAATGAAGAGAACTTTGAAATGGTTACTCAAGTAATCCCATAAAAACCCAGAGAGAACAGGCTGAGATCTCCGCCAGGATTTCCAACAGAAGAAAACATGGCTAGCGTATTAACTTTAACCTTCTGATTTCTCAGAACGAAAGATACACCTTTCAAGATGTCTACAGAGCAAGGAAAATCTCCATTTATATCTGCCCTTACTCATCCTCTCCCTCTCTAACTCTCCAATCTTTTTCTCATACTAAAGATTGAGGAGAGAGAGTAAAGGAAGAAATATGGAATTGCTTTCAAGAATATAGATTTCTAAAGATTTGCTCTTTCCTTTGCTCGAACTTGGTAAACACAAAACTGGAGAAAAATTCAAAGGCTTATAAATGATCTTATTATCTCTAAAAATTAAGGTATATTATTATCTCAGCAGTAGATAGTTCACTGGGTAAGGAAATGCGAAAGTAATATGGACACAAAAATATCTGAATTTGAAAACAAGACTATAATATTTTCACATGCTGTTTCACTGAACTGATAAGTCTCTCCAGCAGACACCATCTACAATAAAACAAAACTTCAGGCACGTAGCCATTGTGATAGAAGGCATCAAGGATACAAACCATATGAAGTTATTCCACTAACTGAATCTTTGCCATCGGAAGAGACGACAGGAATGCCACTATGCAGAAGGGCAGCAAGATCCTTATAACCTTCATGAAGTAGAGCATTGTAGAATGATATATAGGAATGATTATCTTTTTTAAGTATCATTTTAATTAGCATAGCTGCTCGTTGCCGTTGGGTGGGCTAAAAAAAAAAAAAGTAATTCAGTATACTATAAAGAATATATTTCCAACATAAATTAGTGGACACCAGTACAAATTTTGAAATAAATTCTGAAAATTTTTAAGAAAGTACAGACTGAATTTTTTAAAAATCAAAAAGAAAGCATAGACTGCCTCAGAGGGCTTTACCTCATTTTTCACTTTTTCCTCCTCTGACACTGTTAAAACTCCATTACTAATCATGTGATCCATGATATAGGATGTTTTGATGTCCCTTTCCAAGGCTTCTCGATGTTGAAGCAAACAATTTCGAGCTTTTGCATCCATCTTCCCTCAAATTTTTCTTTCTCTGAAATGTCAACCATGAGCTACAGGCAAAACATCAAATTCTTGTCAGGCCATAAAGATATGAAAAGAGGTAAAACCTCACTGGTATTGAAAAATATAAAGAAAGGATCTTATTTTTGCAAAAATTTTTTTTAAATAAACAAAATCCAATGCTTTCAAAACTGTGAGGAAATTAGTACTAAGATACTTGAGGAGAGATAGGGAATTTGGGATAGACATGCACACAGTGCTACATTTAAAACAGATAACTAAAAAGGACCTATTGTATAGCACAGGAACTCTGCTCAATGTTATGTGGCAGCCTGGATGGGAAGAGAATTTCAAGGAGAATGGATACAGGTGTATGTGTGGCTGAGCGCCTTAGCTGTCCACCTGAAACTATCTGAACATTGTTAATTAACCATGTGTTGTGTGTGCTAAGTGGCTTCAGTCCTGTCCGACTCTTTGCCAGCCCATGGACTGAAGCCCGCCAGGCTCCTCTGTCCACAGAATTCTCCAGGCGAGAATACTAGAATGGGTTGGTTTATTAGCTATACTCCAACACAAAATTAAAAGTTTAAAAAAAAAGGTACCTGAGGGGAGTACAAAGTGGATGATGCAACTTTTCTGGAAGGCAACGTACGATGTATTTAAAGTAAGTATTCTCTTTAAACCAGAAATCCCGCTTCTAGGAATTTACCTCAAAGATAGTCATATATGTATGCAAAAAATATTCACAAAGAGTTAAAAGTGTGTTTAGGTAAGATTAAAAAGATTAGAACCATCTAAATGCCCATTATTCTGAGTATGGATTTAAAAAATTAGAGTATGTATATACAATGGACTGTGATACAGCCATTTTTTAAAATAAGACACACCTCCATGTACTGACATGGAAAGGTGCTCATGACACATCACTGAAAAAATTTTAAATATGATCCCATGTGTAGCACAAAATGTGTGTCGGTCTCATCTAAATACATACGGAGATGTTTAGAAATCTGTTCAACAAAATGTTTGGGTTACTTCCAAGAATCAAGATTTAGGGATTTTTCCCCCTTTCTTTTCTGTTCTTCACTATCTTAGTTTTTTTCAATACTCATTATCATTTGCGGAGAAGGCAATGGCACCCCACTTCAGTACTCTCGCCTGGAAAATCCCATGGATGGAGGAGCCTGGTAGGCTGCAGTCCATGGGGTCCCTAAGAGTCAGACACGACTGAGCGACTTCCCTTTCACTTTTCACTTTCATGCACTGGAGAAGGAAATGGCAGCCCACTCCAGTGTTCTTGCCTGGAGAATCTCGAGGACGGGGGAGCCTGGTGGGCTTCCGTCCATGGGGTCGCACAGAGTCGGACACAACTGAAGCGACTTAGCAGCAGCAGCAGCATTATCATTTGTACAATTATAAAACTTCCTTTAAGACTTTATAAACAATGATTATACTGAAGTCTAATAATTACAAACTTGATTTCTTTGCCATCATAAAACTAAATAGAGCATTCTCGGTATTGAGTATTAGTTCTCACTCAAGATGGACGTCAGCTGGTATGCCTTCACACATTTCTCATGGGCTTACTCCACGAGTTTCAGCTGAGCTGCTAAGTATGACAAAGCAACAGAAAATATCCTCTGATGTCATTTCTTAGATTAGCAGGACATAAAAACAGAATAATATTCTTCATAGTATAATACTCGAAGTTCCTACCAACTTTATTTCAAATATGATGAAAATTTTTCAGTGAGTATAAACCCCAGATCACAATGTTTACAAGTTTTTAAAGAGAATCTACTAATGTATTACAGTGAGTGTCTAAATGTGCTTATTAATGTATTTAGTCAATAAATATTTGAATCCCTTCTATGTAGGGCCCTGAATCTACAGAAATTAAATCATACCCATGAAGGAATTCACTATCTGGTAGAAGAGGAAAATACAGATAACCATAATGTGATGCACTGAGTGCAGAGAGATAAGCACAAGTAATTTCGAGCACACAGAAGAGGAGTAATAATGATTAAGCTTCAAGACTGATTAAAAAGTACAACCATATGTGTCAGCTGCATACAAAGGTAAGTAAAGAACTTCCCCATTATTGTCAAGGTTCACAAAATGCCCAGTACTGACATGAAACTGCTTGATAAAAGAAAAAGTTATGGTTAGGACCAGGGCTACGGTAATTTTTAAGCGTTAATAATGTTTTTATTGGAGAAGGCAATGGCACCCCACTCCAGTACTCTTGCCTGGAAAATCCCATGGACGGAGGATATCTCAAACATAAAATGTCCCTTAATTTTACAGTAATAAAATTTGGTTTGACAAAAACAGAAATAAACTTTTTAAAGGTTAGCTCCAATAGCTAAGGCAAAAGACACTCTACACTTGTAACTAATTTTCAACTTTACCTACCCTATTAAAACTAAAGAAATTAAAACTAAAGAAAACTTAAATCTAATTAAGTTTCATATGGTGTGTTTTCCTAAACTCTGTCCCCAATGCAACATTATGAACAAATTCTCAGCGTCCCACCTTTTGTAACCACATCAACGTAAAGTCAGAACTCGTGAAATATAAAGCTCAGTTTCATCCAGGAAAACCGTAACAGTTGACCAGTTCCTTTTTTAGACATTTCTCTTCCTGGTACAGTATTAGAATGATTAACAAGTATCCCCTGAACGAGAATTCTAAGTCCCTTAAACTAGCTACTGAACCTCCGGAGAACCCAGTTCAGAAAGAAAAGCGAGACGCAAACTTAGCCAAACCTTCGCAAAGGGTCTTCACTGGGAAATCAAGCTGGTTGAGCGGAGGCAACAGGGCTTCCAGAAAAGAATGTCCGGCTAGGGACACAGGCCGGGTAGGTCGGGCCTCACAGGTGTCTCACCTGAGCGTCCGCAGCAAGGGGTACCTGAAGACCCCCCGCGAACCTCCGACCCGCGGAGAAGGGGGCGTCACCCCCACAGGCGACCGTCGCAGGCCCGCGGCGCCGAGGTGTTAACTCCAACCCAGACACAAAGGAAGCAGGGTCACTAGGGCTGTGGCTCCTTCCCTCAGGCTGCACTTGCAGCGGGCGGGAGCCGGGCGCCACTCTGGACTCCGCCGCTACGGCTACTCCAAGTCCTCGAGGGTCGCTGACCGCTCAGACTCCTCACGGCCGGGCCCCATACTCCTTCCGCACAAAAATAAAGGCAGCCTCTCCGCCTCAGGACCGCAGAGCATTCAAATCCCGCCTGCCGGCCCAGCTGGGACGTCGCGGCCCCGCGCATGCAAATAAACACACCCGGAAATTCACGAGAAGGCCGCCGCGCGCGCGCTACCCCATCTCGTGCCCGCGCGCGCACGAGAAAGCGCCTCCGCCCCACCCTCTGCGGGCGCGCGGCTAGGCCCTCAGGCGCTCCGCGCTCCACAGAAGGGAGGGCCCAGGCGGCGGCGCGCTTGACGTGGCGCGCGCGGCCCTGCCTCGCCCCGCCCCGCCCCGCCCCGCCCCGCCCCCTGGCGCCTGACGGCCAGTACGCGCGCGGGAGCCACGGTATCCTCAGGCTTGCGTTCCCAAAGCAGAGGTTTGGGCAACGTAGGGATGTCTCCTACCCCACCTGAAGGGACTCGAAAGCAGGTGGCTGGGAGATGCTGTGGAGCAGCGAGTTGATGGCCGAGAGGGAGGGAAAGGGGGCTGGCTCTGGGCGGCGCCAAGTCTAAAAGGGGGCGCGGTCAGCGCCGAGCCTTCTCGCGGAGGCTGAGGCGGCCACGTCCCGCTACCCAAGGTTGCAGAGGCGTCCCTCCATTTGTCCTGGGGACCTCCAGACATGTCCGAGGTGAAGAGCCGGAAGAAGTCGGGGACGAAGGGAGCCCCGGCGGAGCCTGGGAAGCGGAGCGAGGGCGGGAAGAGTCCCGAGGCTCGGGGTGGTGGAGGCAGGGGCTGGGCCGACCCCCGGACCGGCGTGAGCCTGCTGTCGCTGGGGACGTGCTTGGGCCTGGCCTGGTAAGTGGTCTGAGGCCGCTGGGCCGTGTCTGGCCTCCCGTGCTTGCCCTCCTTGGGCTCCCGCCTCTGCCCCATCCCCGCACTGCTCGGCATCCTGCTGACCTCCAGCTCCCAAACTTGCCGCTTCTGTGTCTCTACATCAACTCCAAAGAAGGGACGGCCCAGCTTTTATTTTCCCTTTCGCTCATTTCTTGTACTGCCTGCGTGCCTGATCGCCCAACTGGAGTTGAGGCTAATATTTGAGAAAGGCAGCCATTAAGAGGATTCCCTGGTGGTTCAGATGGTAAAGAATCTGCCAGTAGTGCAGGAGACCTGGGTTGGAAAGATCCCCTGGAGAAAGGAATGGCAACCCACTCCAGTATTCTTGCCTGGAGAATCCCATGGACAAAGGAACCTGGTGGGCTACAGCCCGTGGGGTCCCCAAGAGTCGGACACAACTGAGCGACTAACACTTTCACTTCACTTTGACCATTAAGAAACGTACATTCTGCCAAACTTCATTAAGTGCATTCTTCACGACTGAAGCGTTCCCGTTTTTATACACGTTACTTCCTGTCCACTGTGCATTTGGGAAAAATTTGCCCCACCCCATCAATGCCCTGTGGCAACGTTTACAACTTGAAAAAAAAATTCATTATGATCTTAACCAATATTCTTGATATCAAATTTTGGAGGAGTGCTCATATTTGAATCAATGTGCATGCGTTCAAAGTCTATTCCTAAATTACAGATTGAATTTTAGTATTGGAAAGCTACAAAAGTATAGAAATTGTGTTCACCTAAAAGTACATATATATAGTTTTTAAACCAAGCAAATAGCGATATATTGATGTCATAGGGAAAATGAATATTAAGAAATAACCTTACAACCGACTTATTTTCCTCAACCATATCCTTGTTTTGGAAGCCCTATTGCCTCTTCTCACTTTAATAACGAGAGTGATGCTTTAGTTTCCCTACATTTTTCACCGATTTTTTGAAGTATTTAGAAGATAGTTACTCGTGTTCAAGAGTAATTGGATTCTAGAAGCGACCCCAGATGTCCTTTTGTCTAGATTATTTTTGATGCTAGCAAATTTTGAAGTATACTAATCACTCATCCTGAGTCGAAGTCAATAAAATGTTACTAATACGATAAAGTGAAATGTTGATTATTCAAAGAGACAAATTGTCATCTTATATAGTATATTTATTGAATATTTTGATCTTAAATATACAGAATTTACTATTTTAAATAAACTGGTTTTCTGTATTAAAATGCATGAGTTTCTTTGGGTAGATCAAAAACTGCTGGCAAAGTTGCTCAGAACTAGAACTTCAGTTCAGTTCAGTTCAGTCGCGCAGTCGTGTCCGACTCTTTGCGACCCCATGAATCGCAGCACGCCAGGCCTCCCTGTCCATCACCAACTCCCGGAGTTCACTCAGACTCACGTCCATTGAGTCCGTGATGCCATCCAGCCATCTCATCCTCGGTCGTCCCCTTCTCCTCCTGCCCCCAATCCCTCCCAGCATCAGGGTCTTTTCCAATGAGTCAACTCTTCGCATAAGGTGGCCAAAGTACTGAGCTTCAGTTTTAGCATCATTCCTTCCAAAGAAATCCCAGGGTTGATCTCCCTCAGAATGGACTGGTTGGATCTCCTTGCAGTCCAAGGGACTCTCAAGAGTCTTCTCCAACACCACACTTCAAAAGCATCAATTCTTCTGCGCTCAGCCTTCTTCACAGTCCAACTCTCACATCCATGCATGACCGCAGGAAAAACCATAGCCTTGACTAGACGGACCTTAGTCGGCAAAGTAATGTCTCTGTTTTTGAATATACTATCTAGGTTGGTCATAACTTTTCTTCCAAGGAGTAAGCGCCTTTTAATTTCATGGCGGCAGTCACCATCTGCAGTGATTTTGGAGTCCAAAAAAATAAAGTCTGACACTGTTTCTACTGTTTCCCCATCTATCAACTAGAACTTAGTAGGCTAAAATATATAGGTTGCTTCTTTCTGGAACCTAATACAACTGGTTTTAGTTACTGAATTCATTCATTTTTATTAACTATCGAGAGATTCATATTCATATAAGATAAATTACTTCAGAAAATGTTCAGCTTTTCAATAATTCAGTTACTATCCTGGGAAGGCTTTTCAACAGCTCAGGAATTTACTGTTAGTGCCTACAATAAAGAAACAAGTTATATTCAAGTGGGAAGATTTTATTTGAACTATGTCTGCAACATAATAAAACATTGCTCAAACATTATTTCTAAACTGGGCAAATTTAATAATTGTTACTGCTCTGGTGACATCTTTTGCCACAAGAGTCGAAGTATAAATTCAGTCACTATAGCAAATAGCTATTTGTGATAAATTTGGGAATAACAAATCATTAAGACATTAGGAAGAATTTTCTAAAAATATTTAGAATCTGAAAATACTAAAAAGCACACTGGAATTATAACTAAGCCACTGGCATTTTTACCACTAGGATTAGCACCTAAAGATCATGCTATTGAAAATGCTTACTGTACTGACTCTATCCTAGTTATTTAAATACAAAATTGAATATGTGTGCCTAAATACAGTTTAGGAGTGAGTTAAGGGCAGAGATTTGAACCCTTGCACTGTCCGAGGAGGATTTCAAGGCATCACTATTTCAGTATCTTCAAACTTTTAGTCTTTGGATCCTTGTTTGGAAAATAAACAGAGACAGTGCATAATAAAATGCTGGTACTTAAACATTTCTCAGTTAAATGAAGTGCTGATAACCATCTTATGTCAGCTTAACAATAAGACGGAGGTAAGAGTTGCTCAGGGCTGTAGGGCCTAAATGTTGGGTTTGCATACCTCATTTATAAATTCTTTAAGGAAATTTTCCAGATAAGAGTATCGAAGACATGCTTTCAAAAAGTTTTTAAAGGTTATGAAGTTACTAAACAAGAGACAAAGTCTTAAAAGCTTATCTTGTTACACAGAAATTTAGTCAACTAGAAGTTCCATTGTAAAACTTTAGGTTCCTTCTGGAAATTAAATAGATTCTCTAATTGCTTTTATAAAAGTTTGCCATAGCATTTGTGATAATTACGTATCAAAAGTCAAAAGCTCAACGATCAGACAATTCAGGATTTTTTTTTCCTCTATCAACTAATACAACTTTTAAAATCATTTATACAGCAAAATCTTGGCTAACTCCATTTTTCAGCTTTTGTTGTCAGTACAGTTTAAAAGACAGAGATATTCTTTAATTGTCTTGATTTTTTTTTTATGGAATATGGTCATTGTTTTCCTGAACGTTCAGTATTATGTTAAAAATGAAGTTGTGGTATGAAACATGGCTAAATGGGTACTGACCCTAGTAGTGGCCCTGGACCTCCCTTGCTTGCAGAGGGTTCATGATATTAACTTCTTGTGGATTGCCTCTTTCTTATTACTAATTGAAACAGAGCCAGAGAAAATCCTGTGTGTATATATATATATCCTCAGTTAGCTGTCTGCCAACACAAGGAAATGCATGGTTTATTCCTAAGGGCCTTGAATCTATATGAGACCTCTGTAAACTGCAATGGATTATGAAGGAGTCAGAAAGATTCTTTTTGTTAAGGCCTGCACTAAGGTAACCATTCATCTAGGGCCTTTTCCTCTATGTCCATACCTTTAAAATCTTTAACTATGATAGTGAAAAGAGGCCGCAAAACACAGGGTAAGCGAGTGCTTCTTTTCCTTTTAGTGGATCTCATCCATTCATTCCATCCTTTGTTGGCTGGAAACTCAAGGCTGGTTCAGACAGACCTGGAGCTTCTAATGATATCAAGTGTAAGTAGAAGAGAGCCCTGATCTATTTTACCACTCTCGGCTTGTCTGAAGATGGGAAATGCAGGTGCACAAAGCAATTCAAAAGAAAAAGTCAAGGTACTTAGAATAGTTGATGTTTTATGTCCCAGAAACTGTAAGAACTTTATAAATACAAACCTATTTAATCTCTACAACACCCTAATCCCCACTTTACAGATGAAGAAACTAGCAAAGGTAAGTTAAATAACTTGCCCAGGGTGGTCGTACAGCTAGCAAATAGCAGAGCCCAAGTTGCCCAGCTTCACATTCAACCACTATGTTGAATCCTTTAGTATTCCTTTAGTATGTCCTTTAGTATATCCACCTTTAGTATTAATCCACAAACAGGCCAAGATTCTAGAAATAGAAATCCCTAGCCCAAAATTGTTTATAATCATTTTCTTTCTTCTCCTAGCCCTTAGCAGACCCTAACTGTTGTCTTATCTAAGGGAAGGAATATGGGAGTAAGGAGGTTTTGAACTGCTTTTGTTTGAAAATCCCTAAAACGAAACAAACTACCGTGGGCACTAATCCAGATGCCAGTTTCAAAAATTACTGTTTCAGAATTGAAACCACCTTCTCTCAGTACATTTTTGGCTTCTAGAAAATTATCTTCTTCCTTAAAATTAAATGAGTTAATATTTATAAAGCTCTTGGAATAGTGTCTGGCACTTCTAAGTGAAAAATAAACCGGGAATTCCCCGGTTGTCCAGTGGTTAGGGCTTTGAGTTTCCACTGTAGGAGGCTCAGGTTCATCCCTGGTTGGGGAACTAAGATCCCTCATGCCATGGGATGTGGCCAAAAAAGAAATTATTTTAACTTAGCATCATACAGACCACTGTTGATTATTTTCATTACACACTAAATAAACTATACCTGTTTTTTCTTATATGCATTATTCATATGGAGAAATGGTGAATTTTTTTTCCATTTTGGTGAGAAGCTAACTATGAAATAAAACTGCAGATTATCATCAGAAATGATCATTCATATAATACAATTTTCTTTAAGTTTTTGCTTAATATTTGAGATATTGAGATGTGCAGAGATAACATTAAAAAGATTAAATAAAATGAGAAGTCCTGTAATGAATTTTAATGAATCAACCTTCACAAAAAGTTCCCTCTATAAATGATTTTATTCTAAATGAACATACTGATCTATGGAGAAAATCCATGAGTTAACACTGTGGAGTACTGGATGATAAAACCAATTCCTGAAATTAGTGTTTTCTTTAGAGTGGTCTTTGTTCTTCCCCTCTGTCTACTGGTCTCTTAAATGCCAACAATGAA
Source organism: Aepyceros melampus (assembly GCA_006408695.1). Taxonomy (NCBI): domain Eukaryota; kingdom Metazoa; phylum Chordata; class Mammalia; order Artiodactyla; family Bovidae; genus Aepyceros; species Aepyceros melampus. Next base: position 665 of record SJXQ01002840.1, on the reverse strand, counting down.
ATAGCCAATCAGAAAAGAGTTTTCTACACATCTTTCCCTGAAATTAGGATAATAGTGTTTTCTAACTAGAAGTTTTGTTTAAAAGTTCATATTAACACACAGGAGAAGTCAATCTGTACTAATTATGCAACCTGGGCTTGCTTACTTAAATCACTTATCTCATAGGATAAATATTTGCCATTATCAAAAGAAATTTATTTCATCCAACATTGTAAACATTTGTTTAAAAACACAAAAAATCCATTTTAGTTTTGTACAGTTTTAAATAACAGCCTAATGATGACTATGAGTTTGACTCACAAAACTCAGAAGTCTTTCACCTCTCCATTGAGTTTTGTAATCTTTAAATGTCTCTCTTTCGCTCTGTCGTCCACTGTTTTTACAATAGTGTCAATTAGTCATTCTCAACTTGGCTGGGAGGTTCATTTCAGTTAAGTTCAGTGGCTCAGTCGTGTCTGACCCTCCGACCCCATGAATCGCAGCACGCCAGGCCTCCCTGTCCATCACCAACTCCCGGAGTTCACTCAGACTCACGTCCATCGAGTCAGTGATGCCATCCAGCCATCTCATCCTCTGTCGTCCCCTTCTCCTCCTGCCCCCAATCCCTCCCAGCATCAGAGTCTTTTCCAATGAGTCAACTCTTCGCATGAGGTGGCCAAAGTACT
>SJXQ01002839.1:351635-363029 GCA_006408695.1 Aepyceros melampus | reverse complement strand
GCTTTTGTTTGTAACTAACATAAAAATTGAATAATTCCACACGCAAGATAAAGACATCACCATGATTGTAGAATGACATCTAACATTTCTGAAGTAATAAAAATAAATGTAGCCTTTTCAGAAAAATTAAGTGATTAAACATTTACATATGCAATAGGAAATTATGGAAAACTATGCAAACTAATAGCATGGCTATTCAATGTCCCTGATTATATTAAATTGAGGCTAGTTCTTTAGCTGTGTGTTCACTTCATTAAGAAATTTAAGGCCTCAGATAGTTGCAATGATTGGAAGCACTCTAGTTTGTTTCCATTCCATTGCAGCTAACACTGATAATCCTTTGACAGAAGTAACAACAAAATCAATAGCGGTGATAACAGCTGGCTCAGATGGTAAAGAATCTGCCTGCAACGCAGGAGACCCAAATTCAATCCCTGGATCGGGAAGATCCCCTGGAGAAGGAAATGGCAACCTACTCTATTATTCTTGCCTGGAAAAATCCCACAGATGAAGAAGCCTCGGGGGCTACACCCCATGGGGTCACAAAGAGTTGGACATGCCTGAGCAACTTCACTTTCACTTTTCATTTTCATAAATAATTTACTCTAGAATAGCACGTTGTTTAAGCATTTTACATATATAAACTCATTCAATCTGCCAACAGCCCTACTTTTACCANTTGCCTTTCTTTGGAATTGGAATGAAAACTGACCTTTTCCAGTCCTGTGGCCACTGCTGAGTTTTCCAAATTTACTGGCACATTGAGTGTAGGACTTTCACCGCATCATCTTTCAGGATTTGAAGATGATGAAGGATGAATATACGCAAGCAAAACTCAATGAAGGCAAAGAAGAAAAGCAGGACAAAAGCATAGGTAGTGAAAATAAGATAAAGTAGAAAAAGGGTTAGAAAATCATTGAAATGGCTAACAGCAAAGAAAATGCAACTTATACATGATTTGAACCCCCAAACAATGGGAAAGGATTAAACTATAGTATGATAAGTGTTTCTAGAAATAAGAGCTGTATCTACATACTGAAAAGACTCAACAGGTACTTGTGAAAGTTGATCCCAAACCTGTGTCAATTCTGAGACACAGTCTGATTAAATTGTTAGATTTAAAAATATAAATTAAAAATCTCAAGGCTTTCAGGCAAGATTAAATAACTTCAAGGACAACAAAATTCACTGATATCATGTGTTCAAAAAAAATTAAAGCAAAGCAATAATGGAGCAGCATTTTTAATAAGTCATGGAAGGAAAATGCAAACGAAGTATTTTATATCCAACCAAGTTGTTTCCCAAGTAGCAATGTTGTAGAGAAAGATTTAGGCATGCAGGAATCAAGGAATACAATACCCACAAAGCTTTCTTGACAAGATAAGCTTCATCCAACCAAGAGATAACAACCAAGAGAGGCTTTGGCAAAATGTTGGATGGTGAACACTTAATACATTTAAACTGCAGACCTCAGCCTGAATCAAAAATACTAAGAAGTGGAAATGAAACAGGAAAGTACAATAAGCTCATGAATTATTAAATAAGTGGAAGTCATATGGGGTGGTTAAAAACTGATGCAAGCAGTGAATAAAAGTTTAAGCACAAAAACACAAATGTTCTTTAAAAAAACATTTAAAAATAAAACTATGAAGAAAAATACATCATGGAAAAAAACAGCAGATAATATGCAGTGTAACTGTAAAAAAATAATTTGGCAGAGTTAAGACCAAACACAATTGTCATATTAATAAATGTGAGTGGGCTTAACTGGCTCATTAAAGAATATTTCAAACATGGCTCACAAAACAAGATACAATTCTGGCATTCAGGGACCCCTCCCTTACCACCAAAATAGCAAGTGAGTCAGAAAGACTAAAAATACAAGGTTAGCAGACGTTTGGTTCTATCCGAAAGGTCCTTGAAATTTGGTCATATCTGGTTCTGTCCGAAACATCTATGAAGACATTTGTTCCATGCCAAAATGTCCTTGATATTTAGTCCTGTCCAAAACTATTTGACATGGGTCAAATATACCTCAGGACATTTTAGAATATACTAAATATCCTTCAAGGAAAATAAAGATTTTCTACCAGGAAAACAGAAACAAGAATACAGAAGTTGCTATTGTACAACACAGGGGATATAGTCAATATTTTTTTGATAATTTTAGATAAATACAATCTATAAAGATTTTGAATCAATATATTGTACACCTGGAACTAATACAATGTTGTAAATTCACTATTGCTCTCTCTTTTTTTTAAGTGCAGAAGTTGCAATCATGGTATCACAAAGTATAATTCAAGCCAAAAAGCATTAAATTTGACTAAGTTCACTTTTTAGTATTGAATACATTTGACTAAAAATGATACCACTACTCCCAAAGAAAACAGAGCTGTTAAAAACTCTGCACCAAGGACATAGCAAACACTTTTATAAAACAGAGACTCTGTGACACACAAGGAGACAGAGAAACACCCTAGCAAAGGGAGAATTTAACACCAATTCCTAACAAAAGGCAGAAAAAATAAGTAGAAAAATAAGAGCACAAAAGATCTAAATAACACAATCAGTAAGGTAGATCTGCTACGAGCAAAATGACATAGAGACAGACAGACAAACAGGACAGACACGCACATACAACTCCCGCCGGAGAAAAAAAAGGACTACGCGGGGGTCTTCGGTTTATTTATATAGCTCTCCGTTTCCGCATTCCAATCTACAGACAAGGCCCTTTTATTACAGCGCATGTGCAGAGACCTGATCCAATAGCAGAGCAGAAGGGAGTGAAGCTTTTGTTTATTCTTAAGAGTCTGTTCAGGGCCTCCTTTCCTCCAAATCAGGAGGGAGGTTCCCTCGCTCTGCAAGGGACCATTAATCTCAAGGCTGTGTCCAGACTCTGTAGCAGAAGAAGCCCCGCATGCAGGAATCTTCCCTGCCAGAGTGGAGAGTTGCTCACGTGGGAACGTCTCCACTTCCCTATCATGGTTACATTAGCTTCCTTCATAGATCTTATGTTTACATGTCATCATTTACATCCTTATAACATAGGATGCATCTTTTATTAAGCACAGATGCAATATTGATCAAAAATGATTATACATTAGTTTATGAAGAAAACATCATTAAGTTTCATAAGGTAGACATTCAACATTCAACAGAGATATTGAAAGAAAGCCTTAAAAGATATACAAAGTAAAACAAAATGAACTTACCTATATTTCAAAGGAATAATGGAGTCATATAAAATGGGATGATAAACTCAAGTAATTTTTAAATGCAATTATTTTTACAGGGTGAACCCAAAAGCTTGTATTTATAATTTATTAAATTTTATATAGGAGGTTAGATGTGACTTAGCAATTCTGAAAGTACTTTTTGTAATTCCAGTATATTCTAAGACTACATAATAAGTAAACACATGATGGACAATGGGAGGAGGTTTCTTGCTGTTGAAGGTAATTGCAAGTGTGAATATAGGGAAAATTGCAATAAATTTTATGTTATTGGAGTGTTGGCACATAATTGGAGAAATCAGTAAGAACTCACGATGTGTATTATCTATCTATCTGTCTCTCTCTCTCTGTCTGTCATCTCTATTTTTCCTAGCTCTGTCCCCAAATGGCCCAAAATCAATGACACTCAGCAGCTGTGAGCATACCTAGTTCAAAGATCTTGTTTTCTAACTATATTTTCCCTTAAAAAGAAAGAAGAATCCTTGGATAAGTAAGTTAATTTCAGAGCTAGACTAGGAAAATACAATGCAAATCTAGAACACCTTCCTATTTAAGAAAGTAAAGAATGGCTCATGGAATGATGGGAATATTTCAAAAGGATACACTAGCAAGGTCTAGAACAATCTGAGACTCAAAGTCAATGTTAGTAATGGATTTCTACCTACAGAGGAAAATCAGAATCCACAAGTACAAACCAAGAGAAGTGAATAAATGAACAAGAGAATGGAAACATATTTCTTATAACAGAATGCCAATCAATAAACATAGAAGGAGCAATTCTATTTCAAGGAATAATTTTGTTATTCCTTTGAAAACCATCATTGGGAAACAATTGCAGTAATAACTGATATAGGTAAGAATCACCAGTGGCTAAAACTCGTGAGTAAAAGCTTTTTGAGAAATAGGATATTTATATAGTCTCAAACTATCTCCCCATTAAGTAGTTATTAATTGCTAGGAAAAAAATGAAATTTTGCAGTGGAGAAAAATGTCAATGCGTGCCTCAGTTGACATGATCAAAGTTAGCATCCTTAGTTAACATCCTCAGTTTTGGGACAATTTGTCATGTTGCTCCTGCTATGATGCCATGAAAAGAATGTACCATCACTTTTGTGTTATTACTGCTCTGATGATTTGAATCAAATTATAAGGGAATATCAGTTAAATCCACTCAAGCGGCATGCTATCAAAAAAGCTAGTTCTAATTGCTTTAAAAATTTTCATGTCATGAAATACAAAGCACAAGGAATTAACATTAAGGGAGACTAAAGACAGGCTAACTAAATATGAGGCGTGATGACCCTGACCCAGAACTAGGACCAGAAACATAACTTCTCCTGCTATAAAGAACATTACTATGACACTTGGTGAAGTCTGAATAAGATCTGTAGATAATAGTATAGAATTTATGTACATTTTCTGATCTTCGTCATTGTTATTACAGTTACATAAGAGATTGCCTCTGATTTAGGAAATAGACATTGAAGTACTTGGGAGTAAAATAAATATTTACTCTCAGGTGGTTCAGAAAAGAGAAAATGCTTGAAAATATAGTTATATACTAACATTTATGTAGTCGGTAAAGGACTTATGAGAATTCTCTGGACCAGTACACCATTTCTGTAATTCTGATATTATTTTGAATTTCAAAGCTTTGAAAATGATCACAAATGATTGAAAGTTCTTAAACCAGCACAGTGGGAAAAATATTTACAATGCATATAACTGACAAAGGGCTTTTTTTTTAACAAAATGTATAAAGAATTTCAAATTTAAAAGAAAAAGAAAACCAACATAACAGAAGGGTCAAGAAACTTTCAGGCATTTCAAAGAAGAGGGTACTCAAATGGCCAATAAAAAATATGAAAAGGAACTCAGCTGTATTAGTAATAAGAGAAATGAAATCAAAGTATGAGTTAGCTCTACGTACCTGTGTGCTCAGTCATGAGCAACCCTTTGCAACCCTATGGACTGTAGCCCACCAAGTTCCTATGTCCAGGGGATTCTCCAGGCAAGAACGCTGGAGTGGGTTGCCATGCCCTCCTCCAGGGGATCTTTCTGACCCAGGGATCGAACTGGCATCTCTTATGTCTCCTGCATTGGCAGGTGGGCCTTTACACTAGTGCCACCGGAGAAGGCCTGAGATAGCTTTGCATACCCACTGAAATGGCTGTCTTACCAATTTCCACGAGACTAGAGCAAGGGGACCTCTTAGATATTGCTGGTGGGGGCAGTGCTGCTGAAAACCTCTTTTGGAAAACTGACATTATCTTCTAAATCTAGTCATATGTATATCTGATGACCCAGAAATTCTGCTTCTAGTTACATGCCCTGAAAGTGAGTGAAAGTCGCTCAGTCACGTGTGACTCTTTGCGACCCCATGGACTGTAGCCTGCCAGGCTCCTCTGTCCATGGAATCCTCCAGGCAAGAGTACTGGACTGGGTAGCTGTTCCCTTCTCCAGGGGACCTTCCCGACCCAGGGATGGAATCCAGGTCTCCCATATTGCAGGCGAGTTCTTTACGTGTCTGAGCCACCAGGGGAGTCCACATGCCTATAGAAGTGCAATTAACTTTCCCCCCAAATCCGTGCAGTTCTCCAGCAGAAGAGTGGGTAGTCCATGGGGTGTTCATACAATATAGCAGTATGTAGCAACAAAAATAAACACACGGCAATATTGGTGAATCTCACAAACATATTGTTGAGTGAACAAAAAGCCAGATGTAGAACATATGGTATAAGATTGCACATACGGAAAATACAAAGAGAGGTAAATTTAAACTACATTGATGGAAGTAAGGGTTTGCAACTCCTTAAGAGGATAGAGGAACCATACAATGGTTTCTTGGGTGGGGAGAATGTTTATTTCTGGGACTGGAAGGTGGTTACATGATTATGCTCACTATGTGATCATTAGTTGAGCTGACATTTTTATATTCTGATCTCTCCTTTGTATCTGTGATATTCAGTATAAAAAATAAGGAACAGGGAGACTAGTAAGACACAACAGCAAGAGCAAAAATAATGTTTAAAAAGTGATTCTGCCACAGAGGTGAAAAGTGCAGGTTATGTCAGTATCACAAAAGGCAGTCACACTCATGTTTCTAACGTAGCATCAAAATCTAAACACACTCTATATACCAAACAGGAATTCCACCATTCAGTTTTATACTCAATATCCAAAGGCTTCAGTTCGTTTAGGAGACAAATTTTCTAGATATTTTTTCTAGAAGCATCATAGAAAAATATCACATTAATGATACCTTTGCTTGGGGTAGGTGGATAAGACAAAAGATCCTTTATCTAGGTAGAAAAAAAATCCAGCGAAGAGCCAAAATTCCATAGAATTCATAGGCTTGGTCTTATTTGATTTTTCACGTATTGAAATTTCCAGAGGAGGAGAGGTGTTACTTTGGGCTTTTGTGACATGCATCAGCATAGATGCTTCCAGAGTCTTAACATCACTGTTTGTCCTCCAGACCAGGAGAGCGTCCTGCCTCCGTTTGTAGTGGAAAATTCTATTTTGAAACTCGGAACAGTCATTTTTCACAGTCAATGGCTAATTAAATTGAATGACTATTTCTGTGCTCGCCAACGTTTCCTTATCCCAGTCTTTTCCTCTGAGTTTCCTTCTGCTACAGAGAACATTCTATATTTGTTTCTTTTAGTGACCTGTAGCTGGTAAACTTTTGTAGTCTTTGAAAATCAGAAAATGCCTTTATTTCACACTCTCATTAGAATAATGAGCATGTTCAAAGGTAAAGAGTTGACAATTGTTCTTCTCTGGCACTTTGAAGATAATTCTTCATTACTGCTGATTAGGAGTCGGCTGGCAGCTTTGTGGTAATCTGCTTTTTTAAATGTGTTAGCTTAAAAGTGCTCTTTATTCTTGATGTTCTGCCATTTCACAGCCTTACATGTGTGGGCGGGTGAGACTTTATTTTTATTTGCTCTGGCTAGAACTCAGAGTGACTTGTCTGAAAGATCATGTCTTTCTACCTTTCCAGAAAATTCTCAGTGATTATTTCATGAAATATTTATTTTTGCTGTTTTATAACAAATTTTATAATTTGTTAAAAATATGTTTTAGCCTCTAAATTTATTCTCTATGTATCTTAATATTTCTTTCATTTAAAAAATCTTTATTTCTCTAGTTTGAGTTTTGAGTGAATTCTCTCTGCTCACAAATTTACTTTTGACACCTATTTTAGAATTAAATTTTTATTTATTAAATTTTAATTTTAAAGTCTATATTTTATTTTTAATAATTTATTTTCTAATATTCACTGCAGTTTTTCACTTTTTTTTTTCAGTTTATTTCTCATTTTAAGTTTTAAGCTTTTGGTGATTGTAAAATCTGTTGACCATCCTCACAAGCAAGATACCCAGCAATTCTATTACCCTTAGAGTTCCCTCATGTACCTTTGCAGTTAATCCTCCCCAGGCTTGTAGCCTTGGGCAATAAGTATTCTGCTTTTCCCTTTTCTAGAACTTCAGATAGAAGGAATCCTGCGTTTACGTAGTATTTTGCTCTTAATTTTCTTCACTTAGTATAACATTTTAATGCTTTATCCATGTTGTTTCATGTGCTGGTGCTTTTTTCTTCTAGTTACTGAGTGGTATTCTGTAGTATAGATGTAATTTGTTCATTCATTGATGGAATTTTGGGATGTTCTGAACTTTTGGATATTAGAAATAGTACTGCTATGAACATTTACTTACATTTTGTGTGGACATGTTTTCATTTCTGTTCAGTGAATACCTAGGAATGGAACAGTTGAATTATGCAAGAAGTGTATGTTTAGCCTTATAAAATACTGCTCTACTCCTTCCCAACATTGCTGTATTATTTTACATTCTAAACAGGATGTGAGATTTCCATTTGCTCCACATCCTTGTCAACATTTGATATTGTCAGCCTTTCAGATTTTAGCCACCCCAGGGTCTGTATATCTTACTGTGGTTCTAATTTATATTTTCCTGACAACTCACAACATTGTTTATATATTAATGTATTTATTGTTTATATATATTCTGGATATAAATTTTGTCTGATTCACACTTTTCAAATGTTTTCCCCCACTCTGTGGCATTGAAATGTCTTTTCATTTTCACAATATTCTTTTAAAGAATAAAATATGTAATTTTGATGATGTTCATTTTACCAGTATTCCACTCTGTGGTTTGACTTTTTGAGTCCTATTTAAATCATTATTACCTAATTCAAAGACACAGTGATTTTCTCCAATGTATTCTTCTGGAAGTTTTAAAACTTATCGGTTATACTTGGATCTATGATAAAATGGTTTATTTTTAGTGTGGTATAAAGATTGAGGTTCATTTATTTTCATACAAATATCCAGTTGTACCAGGAACAATTTGGATAAAGATTATCCTTTTTGGTCATGAATCACTTGGCCATATAAATGAAGCTCTATTTCTAGACACTTCCCATTTTCTTCTCATGGTTCAGATGTATGGCAATATATCAGTTCCACATTGCCTTGAATTCTGAATTAAACTTTTGAAACTAGATAATACAAATCCTCTACTTTTTTATTCTTTTTAAAAATGTATAAGCATATAAAAAGAACTCAAAATCCTATGTCATTAAGAGGTTAAAATTAAAACACCCATGAATTACAACTATAGACTTATTTTATTGGCCAAAATCTGGAACACTGACAACGCAACATGCTGATGAGGATGTGGAGTGACAGGAAATCTCATTCATTGCTGGTGGGAACACAAAATAGTGCAGCCACTTTGGAAAAAAGCTTGGTAGTTTCTTACAAAACTGAACATATTCATGCCATATGATCCAGCAATTGTGCTCCTTGGTATTTACCCAAAGGAGTTGAAAACATATGTCCACACAAAAACCCACACATGGATGTTTACAGCAGCTTGATTCATAATTGCCCAAACTTGGAAGTCACCAAGATGTCCTTCAGTAGGCAAATAATTAAACGGCAGTCCATCCAGACAGCAGATGGATAATATATGGAATATTTTTCAGTGCTGAAATGAGCTATCATTCATGAAAAGACAACTAGGAATCTTAAGTGCATATTACTCTGAACATATTCATGCCATATGATCCAGCAATTGTGCTCCTTGGTATTTACCCAAAGGAGTTGAAAACATATGTCCACACAAAAACCCACACATGGATGTTTACAGCAGCTTGATTCATAATTGCCCAAACTTGGAAATCACCAAGATGTCCTTCAGTAGGCAAATAATTAAATGGCAGTCCATCCAGACAGCAGATGGATAATATATGGAATATTTTTCAGTGCTGAAATGAGCTATCATTCATGAAAAGACAACTAGGAATCTTAAGTGCATATTACCAAGTGAAAGGAGCCAATTAGAAAAGGCTACGTACTCTATGGTTCCAAGTCTGTGACATTCTGTAAAAGGCAAAACCATGGAGACAGCAAAAGGCTCATGAGCAGGGGCAGGCAGGGGTAAGAAGGCAAAGCAGACAGGATTTTTAAGGCAGTGAAACTATTCTGTATGATGCTATAAGGATGGACACACCATCTCCATCTGTCTGAACTTGTCGAAAAACTTAGAGCAAAACTTGAAGTATGGGCTTTGGGTGAAATTGATATTGAAATGTGGGTTCATCAATTGTAACAAATGTACTCTCTGGCAGAGGATATTCAGAGTGGGGGTTTGTGTGTGTATGTGTGTGTGTGTGTGTGTATGTGTACTGGGGAGGCTCTGTAGGAACTCTTGGTACTTTCTGTTCAATTTTACTGTGAATTTAAAGCTTCTTTTTAAAATATGTCTATTTAAAAAATAAAAGGGAAATTATTAAAAATTGTTTTGGCAATTCTACATACTTTGACTCTCTACATAAATTTTTAAGTCAACTTGTCAAATTTTGATTGGGATTGCATTAAATCTATGTGTCAGTTTAAAAATAATTGACATCACAACCATATTAAGTCTTCCAGTTCATGAATATGGTATTTCTTTTCATGTATTCAGGACTTTAAAATTTTTCCTAAAGAGTAAACTTTCCCCCTCTACTACTGTATATTTTTCATTATCTTCTTTTTTCATTTTTATTTATGCCCTTATTTTTCAAAATTTTTTTATTTCTACATCCTTTGACTTTAATTTCCCTTTTTATAATTCCTAAGATGGAAATTTAAATCACTGATTAAGATCTTCAAATATAAGCACATTTTCCCTCTAAGCTTTTTTGAAAAGATGTATAAACTTTGTGTGATGTATTTCATTATTATTTAGCAAAATATTATGTGATTCCCTTTATGTTTTCTATTTTAACTAACAGATTATTTAGGAGTGTGTTGTTCAACTTCCAAATAGTTAGATTTTTCTATATTTTACAGTTATTGGATTATAGTTCTGTTGTAATAAGAGGATATAGGGCTTTCCTGATGGTTCAGTGGTAAAGAATCCACCTGATAATGCAGGAGATGGGGGTTCCATCCTTGGGGAGGGAAGATTTCCCTGGAGGAGGAAACAGCAACCCACTCCAGTACTCTTACCTGAAAAATCCTAAAGACAGAGGAATCTAGCAGGCTATAGTCCCTGGGGTTGCAAAAGAGTCAGACACAACTTAGTGATTAAGTATCAGTTCAGTTCAGTCTCTCAGTCGTGTCCAACTCTGTCCATGAATCACAGCACTCCAGGCCTCCCTGTCCATCACCAACTCCCAGAGTTCACTCAGACTCACATCCATCAAGTTCATGATGCCATCCAGCCATCTCATCCTTGGTCGTCCCCTTCTCCTCCTGCCCCCAATCCCTCCCCGCATCAGAGTCTTTTCCAATGAGTCAGCTCTTTGCATCAGGTGGCCAAAGTACTGGAGTTTCAGCTTTAGTATCATTTCTTCCAAGGAAATCCCAGGGCTGATCTCCTTCAGAATGGACTGGTTGGATCTCCTTGAAGTCCAAGGGACTCTCAAGAATCTTCTCCAACACCACAGTTCAAAAGCATCAATTCTTCAGTGCTCAGCCTTCTTCGCAGTCCAACTCTCACATCCATACGTGACCACAGGAAAAACTGTAGCCTTGACTAGACGGACCTTAGTCGGCAAAATAATGTCTCTGCTTTTGAATATGCTATCTAAGTTGGTCATAACTTTCCTTCCAAGGAGTAAGCGTCTTTTAATTTCC